>JAQFYD010000186.1:0-25488 GCA_034694225.1 Bourletiella hortensis | reverse complement strand
ATCCGTGCTTGAGGATTCAGCGAACCAGGTATATTAGAATAAGACTGTTAGACGAATATTTCAATTTAGATGGAAGAAAGGTATATACGGGTTCTTCGATTATGATGGAGTTGTTCAAAGCACAACACATGATGTGTCATTTGACTGTTTAACGTGTCATTATTATCTGGGATTTACCCCGTTCCATCCCCTGCTGTGATGTCCATCCTTGTACAACTCATGGGGTACGATATTGTCCATTTTCGGTGAATAAGTAAAACACTCGGCTTTACTTCACTGCGGGAAATAAAGCCATTTAGATTAGCGAAAAGGGCTTACGCTGCTGTCATAACTATGATGAGGTCTTTAAGAAATATGTCTCACAGACTCCCAAAGAACTGAATATGATGAAGTTTCATTTGTGCCCCTATAGTAGTATTGATGTCAAATTATGTTACTCATCCACACTCTATTACGGTGTAAGAATTGTTTTGGTCTGTGTGAGAGTGAAATATTACAATTTGTGTATGGTCAGTGCCTTTGCATCTTCTCATATATACTAATTCGTATTGTTTGGAGCTGTGTGTCGTTGTTTTTTATTTACATTTACGGTGTCTTGTACCATAAACTGGCTACATCCAAAATCATATAATCTTCTTATGGTCAGCTATAGTCTAATACCCAGTCAGTGGCGAAAAAACATTACAGGGAAAGGTCATCATATCATGAAGATCATCAATAGCTAGGTTCTCTCATATAGCCATCAAGCTTCCTTACGGATTTCGATTGCCATCTTATTAGAGATTATCTCTACTTATTTCTCTGTCTCTCTGGCCGTATTTGCAAATAATTATTGCCCTACAACTACCACTTAACTTACTGGTCAAAGATATATTGCAAGAGGATGTGATAAGCTGCTGTCGCTGCTGCTTTTGTTAAATGGAGGAAAGTAAGTATGGCAATTAAACACACGCAGCTTCTATAGAAAGCGTAGGCGCATAAAAACATCTGTAGCAAAGAATCTTTAACTTTTTTGTATCTCTATTAAACCAACCTTCAGGTAATTCATTATTCTTTGTGTATGCAATGTAACAAGTTTTTTTTCCATAGAGAAAAAATCCGTATAAATTTCACAATGACATCTGCTTGTTATTGTTAAAATGGCTCACACGGAGACAGATTAGGGTGTAGTGCCCAAGGGATTCATATGAAGGAAAAGTAGTTAGTGTATATGGTAATGTTACTTTAACTGCCGCAGTTGAAACATAATCTATTATGGACAAATTGTCGGTTCTTCCCTTGCCGTAATAATAATCTTCCACACTCCATTATACACTCGTAATATTAGCAATTAAGAAAAGAGCTTCATATTCTTTATCAGTAATAGTTCTCCATTTTAGATTCATCTTCTTCTTCTACTGACTTCTGACCTTGGAAAGCAGTTTTTCATCAGCAGCAGCATCATGAGCATGTATATAAGATCTCCTAAAATGAACCGATAAAAAACTGCTTAATAAAGCTATATCATCTACGTGCTAGTAATATTTACACAATTTTTTCATTGTTGAGCCAGAATACACCGCCATTATCATCATTATTATTGCCTCGACAGTAAAATAAGCCAAGATGAGTAAATCAGTCTTCTTTCATTTCCTAATACAGGCATAGGCGCACATGATATGTCTTGTCTGGATCCAAAGGTAGTATGACTAATGAGGAAAATTTAACCCACCATGCTTCTATCCAATGCTCTCCATGAACCTGCTCTGGCTTCATTCATGCTGAATTAACTTTATTTTATAATTCATCAGCCTTACAAAAACATTACACTATACGTTGACAAATGGGACCTTTCCAAATGGACAATAATGTGTCTCCAGTCTAAAAGCATTAGGTAATTCTCATTCATGAGAACGTCGCCACAATTTCCAAAATATTTTCCTCCTTGCAAAAATTTATTTCCTCTTCTTGTCCCTTTACGTAATCATATCTTTTTTGTTCAAATTATTATAATTTAGCCATTTCTGTAGTAAACAGTAACATTTTCTTGTATGGAAGACAACAGATGATGAAGCATTGGGGCGGCATGAGCAGATGGGACAAAATTCACAAAATTCTGTGCAAAAGCATTGGAGTAAACGGTCGGTAGCCCAGGAGGCCATATGCAGGCCAATGTTTACGAATGTAAAGGGAACGGAGCATGGCACTTGCAATGGGATTCCCGCCTTAAAGCACCACTACTACACTACAGCACTACTTCAGTACTGTCAGTGTTTACCGCCCTGCTGAAAAGTGCTGAAAAAAATGATTTGATTAATTTGACAGGAACTGTAGTGAAGAGTATCATTTAATAGTACAAATTTCAAGATATCCGACAAAACAATGTGATTTCATATCTCTGATATTAATAGTTAATTAGTATTGAATAACCTAACCAAAGGCCATTATGCCAGTGTGATTACTACAAGTTGTTATTTGTAAATTATTGTCGTCACTCACTAACTAACGTGTTCATCCATTTTTACATACACATCCTCTCCCTAAGTGTTATAGTTAATGCTGCTGTAAATTCATTTGTACAGTTTTAAATTTCATACGACCATACGAAAGAAGTGTAGAAGAAATTTGTTTAATTGTATTGGGATTAACGTAATAGCTAACGTCGTTAAGGAGAACTGCTTCTATTAGGAGTGAGTGTACTGCTGTGAAGCTGCTGTTCTGTAGTTGGAAATTTATGATTTGTTGTTATTCATTTCTGACCTGACCTGACTGAACTGATACGATCATCTTGTGACGAAGGTGGTTGGCGACAAATATATTATTATGATTCAGAATAAAAGGGTCATTTATTGATGTTGCTGTTTAGGAATAGATTATTATTGTAATGATATAATGCAAGAGATGAGACGACACTACTAACGGTTAGTTTTTAAGGTGTGCAGCAAGACAAGTTTGGTAAGTCAAGTGTGTGTGTGACAGGAGGTGACAAATTGTGGTGAAATTTATATATTTGGATACAGAAATTAATTGGAGGCTTGTAACATTATTTTTAGGTAGACAGACGACTTCTTGGGTTGGATAACTGGTGGAAGACTAATAAACAGAAAATATGGAAGACAACCATAATAATGGATGCTGATCGACCCTTATAGAAGAATGTGATTTGGGAAAGTGAAGGAAAAGAATATAGAGGTATTAAAAGATACATTCTCCTTGATAGTTGATGACTTTGGTGTGGAAACTAATACATGATCAATCATCATCATCATATTATTTTTGCACTCTGTATAGTGTTAATCAGTAGTCTGTTCTTTATTAGAATGCACAGAGGCTTATGAGAACATCTTATTGAGGGCAATAATGGCGATTTGAAATTAGTGTTATTTTACGGAAGGTCGTAATTTTTCATTGCTTGGCTACAGTTGCGGAGCAGTGTAAAATAAATTTAGTACTTTAGTGTGCCGCTCAATAAACAATTCAGATGATATGCTTATTGACCTTGCAAAGACTTGAGTGTACACGTTGCATTCGTTATGACGAGAGTTCCTGACAGCCCTCATTACGCTCAGTTTATTTAAGGGGCATTTTTAACCACCGCTAGAACATAACGAGCCCTGTAAAGTCGTAAAGTGTCGCGATTTTTTTCTTCTAAAGCCTCAAGAGTAATTAGGGTGTGAAAGGGAATTTTATTAGAAAAAAATGCATATAAGGTTCCATTTGAATTAACCTCCCACATTTGAAGAAAGAAAAACTGTAGTAATAATGCAGTTGGCTGGGATTCTGCTTTATCTCTAGTAAATGGAGTACGAGTACACATATTGCCTTTTAGCTTAACGTTTTCTTTTAATCAAGTCTCAATTTGTATGGCTTTCATCATACTTCATAAACTGTGAAGCTCTAAGGCGTCTAAGGCTATTACAAAGTTATAGCAATTATTATGTACACGAGGAAATAAGGTTCTGCATTGTGGAGGGCATTAAGCGTTGCATGTTAGAACTATGCTATAGCTTCACAACTGGATGATTTCTTAATATTATTGTGGTGACTTGGGCCTATTAATATTATCGATGTTCATTCCTTACTTTGCGTCGTCGTTGATGAGCTTAGAGTTTATTAGTGAGGCTGTTGAAGAGAGTTTAGCAAAGGCGGATGGCTGAATCCATCTGTCATTATTATTTCTACGTTTGACTCCAAAGTTGAGGTTTCCATTTCAAACCGGATCAAAGGAATACATTTTTCCATTTGCATATGCATTTGGCGAATTAAATTGGGTTTTGATTTTTGTTTTGAGTCGGATAAGTTATTGGCTTGGGCAAGATCACAACGGTCATAGTTTATAGTACTTCATATCAGTGCAGTTGATTTTTTATTGTGAATGCGTGTGGGACAAGAGATGTTCAATTATTATTGGCTGTCAGAGGTTATACAAGGAAGACTGTGACTGTGATAAGACTGAAGAACCGACGAGTTTGAGTCTATTAACTTTAAGGTGGCTTAAAGAGAGGAATAAAGTGGCCATCTGGGACTACCTGCAGCTTGATGCTTGCGGAAATATTTATGTTTGCTCCGGTTGTTCATGTCGTTTGTATCAGTCAAATCTGTGTGGAGGTAAAAGAGCTAATAGAGCTACCATATACAACAAATCATAACGGTGTTTAATCATCTGGCTGGCGATTTTATATTTCTTGAAAAGGTAAATTCCAGTTTGTGTACATCCATTCTATGTCACCATATTTAGAGAGACAAGTTTTATGAGTGTGTATATATGTGTGTGTGTGTATGAAACTTAATCGGTTTTTGCTCCCTGTACATTAATCGTCCACCCCATGAGAGTGTAATATATGTCTATGTAGCCGGTGGATTCTTAATCTATTGCATGTATAAATTACTACGTACATCTATCCACACTTTTGTTTAACTGTTAGGTTAATTTAATTGGGTGTGACGACGACGACGTTTGAAATATTTTTTTCAAACATTTTACTCATCTTGCAGACTTGTTTACTCCTATAGTGCTACCACCCGTACCACCTGTACTACAATGCGACTAAATATGAGTGCTTAGGTGACCAGATTTACAAAATCAGGATTTATCTAGCTTTGACATTGATTTATGTAGACGTCTATAACGTATAAGGTTTAGTGTGTGAGACTTTGGTGCGTTAAAATGAGGCCTGTTAAAATCAGTGTGCTGCCCGCACAAAGCGTACTCTCACGACATGTCTACAAGTCCTCGTTGGTGGTAATTATGTTGAGTGTTGAAATTAATCGCTTTGCAGCAAATGCATAATCATCTTCAGTGACGCCTTCGTCGTGCGTTGTCGCTATTATAGTTGATGTGCACCTTCGTAGGCCTCAGTAGTATTTGTAGGTAATGTATGTTTGGATCTGTCTCTATGTGTGTGCTCTTTACATTACTCATCCCGAGGTCAGACTGGGGTCGCACTACTTGAGGCATTCTGGCTCCTCTTTCTTGACAGTTCACAACACTTCATTTCTTAACCCTCTAAATTAATAGGTACACACCACAGTAAAATTCACCCTTGGAAAGCTTTCAGTATTCTGCGCATATTAGTCATCACCTTTGTATCCTGTACAAGAAATTTTTTAATATGCAGTTTAACATTGTAATCGAAGGGTGCCAAGCGCCAGTTAGATTTGGACTTGAACAAATAGCCGACGTCGGAGGCTTAAAGTTTTCTATATATGTTTTTGATATTCATCCACCTCCTGCCAGTCACTGTGGCAGGTCAAAGACTTACATAGTAAACGCATGCCAGTGGCACAAAAGGCCCGGTTTTGTTTTGTACTGATATGACCAAAAACTTGCCAATAAGGTATTGGAAATTTCTGCCGTTTTCCCCTTAAAAGTACACAAGTTCGTTGGATCATTGCAATTAATTTGAAAACCTACAATCGTAATTTTGCAAGCACTGTTAGTAGTCGTGACTCGTGACGAGCTGATGGGATTCTTGTATGTCGGTAGTATGCAGTTCTAATGAAACTTGTGGCTGGGATACAGCTGGTGTCTTGAAGTAGTCGTCATCTTAAAACATTTTGATGATGGGTCGGTCCAGTGATCAGGAGGATCCGATGTAGTAAATACTAATTTACACATGACTGTCAGAAGTTGACAGAGAGTACCTTCCCTTTTGTAAGCGGGGAAACAACCTATGTTTACTTGCGTGGGCAAGTTAAAAGATCTAGGAAAATTTGTGTGGGTTTTGCTCTGAAAAGATCTTAAAAGGATGCATAACTTCATGATAACCTTCTCATTCGGTTCAGTTATTCGTTGCGTCCATTTAGTAATAAATAATTATGATCGACTACAGAGACATAATGAGATGTGCATACGCTGAGATGGAGATGGGATTTTTTTACCAACTAAGCAGCCTAGTTAGAAGGCGGATGGATGGGATCTTCTTTCGTACGCAGAATCTTCATTACTTACCTCTCAGAAATGTCACCTTCTGATCTCTGACTCATCCGTATGCTCCATTATGCTCATATTTACCGAGAGCCTAATGGACATTGATGCGAAAGGTAAATTGCACTCACACAGACGGTGAGACGTATTTCACTTCTGAAGGAGAGAGAAGTTACTACAGTTACCCTGAAGGACGCGGAAATGTGTAATGCAGAAGCGAAGCTGGTCCAAAGTGTATATCCTAATCCTAACGGTCATAAAGCTCTCGTCTGTGTAGAAAGCTATGGTCATCCTGTTCTGGCTGTCGGCATATTCTGCTCGCGAAGTAGACTTATTGGCTTCTTAAGCACTAATAAATTTTCACATAATTGCATACAACATGCATTCAGATGGTGAATTTGAGCAAACTTTTGTATGATGCATGATGATCTTTACTTGTTTGAGCCTTGGTCAGAAAACTTTCTTTGGTGTATTGTCAATCCAGTAATATACTTATCCAAGTAATCGTTACTACTCTGTTTGATTATTCATACAAATGGAATGCAACCAAGTAAACTAAAAGAATTGTGAACCATTTTGCCGTAGAAATGTCTACAACGACAGGAGAGAAGTCCCTAGTCAAGATTGGAGTAGGAGGACGCTTAAGAGGAACGCAGAAGACTGTCATAGTAGGGAATAGTACGACTGCAGCAAAAGTTCAGAGAAAGTTACTCGAAAACACTAAATATGATCCTACTTGCGCCCGCAGTAGCAGAGCTGACAGTCCTTCGACAAGGAGGCAAAATATTGCAAATAATAGACTTAACAAATCCCCTGGACTCACCCTTCATCCTACGGAGACCCAAAAACGGACACCGACACATTTAAGCGGTTCCTCAACAGCAAACACTACACCTACCAATAGGACCACAGGAAAGAGTCCAGCACAGAATTTTCTTTCACGGACAGCACCGAAGCCTGCATCAGGAATTTCTTCTTCCAAGATAAGCAGCACCAACGCGTTGAAACTAACGGCGAACAACAGTAATGCGAAACCGTCTCCACAGTCATTGCAGCAGGCGTCCCGTAAATTGCCACATTCGCAGGTGATAACTCCGACTGTCCGGCAGAAAATTACTAATGCCTCTGGGGTGTCAGTCACTAACAACAACACGTTGACATCTACAGCTTTAATAAAATACAGCAATAATCAAAACGTAAAAGCTACTAACAATTTAGCTTTAAAAATTCTGGATAATAACGATAAGAATGCGGGTGGCTATAATGCAAGTCATCACCCCATTTTAACCCGTAACAAGGCTAGCAGCTCGTGTGCGATTAGTCGCATTGCCTTCTCTAAGCTCGCCTCGTCGGTGGATACGATCATGTAAGTTTGCCAAGTTTCATTATTCTATTCTCTTCAATCGCTAATTTCTAATACTGCGTTAGGGGTATTTTCTGTTCCTTACGTGTCGTTGACGGCTTACTTATTCTTTATCGCTGTTTTCGTGCGTCTTGGTTGGTATCGTTCGAGGAAGTCTAAGAGAAAAAAAACTTTCGGAGATGTTGTATAGCTTAGCAGTAATAATATAAGATCACTTTCCATCATGTTATGCTTCTATGAGAGAACCGTTATTTAATAAGGACCTTTCGTGCCCTCTCAACTTTAACTGCTTTCTGTGAAGATGTAAAGTGTTCTCCTCCTCAGCTTTAGTGGTTTAAATATTGGAACCATTGGGTGATGTATTCCTCATTTTTGATCTTATCTGAACAAAGTAAATGGCCTCGTGACTGGGAAAATATTGTAGGACAGGTCTGTTTGGATGAGAAGAGCTGAAGGAATGAGTAAGTCTGACTCCTAGGAAGTCAGATGAGGGTTCCCGGAAACAAATTATTTTCGTGTGCTTAGGAATCATGACAAACACGATCTGACTGCTCATGAGTCGGAGTCGGACAGCGTCTACTTTCGATAAATTTGTAAAGGGTACGGCAAATGTGATAATTAGCTAAAAGTTTTATTCTTATTATAATTACTCCATGATGCACCAAGCCAGGATTATTGAGCAAGGTCAGTATTTAGTGAGAGTAGAGGTGCACGTGTATTCAGCAACTTGATCTATGTTAGGATTCAGAATTTGTCGGCTCTTATGAGGAAGAAGAGAAAGAGCGGGCCGACAAGGTGTCATTATGGGCCTTTCTGACTTTGGAATATAAAGTGGAGCAGCGCACCTCCACCGGCCAGTTCTTCAGGGTGACCTTCAAACTTCCTTTCGGGGCAAATTATTTTGCTTCACAAAATTTATTGCATCGCTCCTGTAATATGACCTGTTTCAGGAGAGAGATTATGGCAAAGAGAAATTTTCCATAATTATTTTTTTTACTTGTATTAATGATAGGGCTGTAGTTAATTCGGGGTCCCCCTCATTAAAGACTATAACTCCACTGATTTAACTGTAACAATAAATATAATACACTACTTATTTTGAGGGTAAGCCGTAGCTGGGGTATTGATTATGGGAGAGCAACAATGAGTAGCTATAGTACAATGTATTGCAAAGGAATAATGACTGTATTTGTTAGATCGTGCACCATCATAATTATAATATATGGCTTCGTACTGTATGTTTATACTCCCAGCAGCCGGGTATTAAGGGGAAACGAAGGAGTGCTATTACAATATAACGGATGACTTACATGCAGTAGAAATGAGATTGTTGTTTTTTGCCATGTCATTTTAATAGTGATATTTGTATTCTAATGTCTTTGACCCGACTACCAACAGCCAGTACAGTTTCTTATTTAGTTTCTTCTTGGTGGCATTAAGTGCCTGAGATTCCAAGTATTATGAATACCTTACTGAAGTTTCTCTATTAGTGACTATATTCAAGTGTGTGGTCCAATCACTTATTGTGAACTGACTGAAACGGATTGCTTTACAAACTCGATAATGCGGTGCAGTATATACTATTGGAAACATTTATATTCTCACCTGTGTCTGTCTGTCTATTTGTTCTTATGTGGCAATAATGTGGCATATATTGGCCATTTTAATTAGCTCTCTGTTCGCATCACATATGCAGATGATGATAGACTGTGGCGAAAGTATTGTCCGGACTGATATGGACACAAGTATAGTTCCTTCCTGCCCATTTGATATTTAGGTGCAATGTTTGATAATGGGATTCTCAATGCTCCTTCTTTTTCTTTGCATGTCTCTACTTTTTTCACTGTCTGTCGGCAGTATTGCTTAGCTCCCTTATGTGAAAATAATGTTCTTTCATCATTCATTGCTTAAGGCACGCACACATACAGGGGAAACAAAGGAAGGGCTATTCCGTTTGGTCCACACAGTAATAAAATGCTACGGCGGTAAATGACACAGAGATGATGATGTTTTGTGTGTATGTGTGTATAAAAGAAAATGAAGGAGGGTATAGCTTGAACGCCTTTGTGTGTATGTATAAGCCTATTGAGCAGGTCATGTAAAGGTGAAGTAGTTTTCAATGGTGAATACTAATCGGCCGTTGACCATTTGGAAACTGTTGCATATGGCAGTAATGAACTGCACTTTTTCTCATCACCATAGTCATCTTAAAACTTTGCTGTTGATCCTGCATCTCTGGGCTTCCCACTGCGAACTAGGGTTTGTTGTTATTGCATGCGCACACTAAATGATCGCGTGAGCAATATTGTCGTCTCCATTTTTTCGTGTATTTAGCTAGGTCGTATGCTTAATGTGCTGAAGGAACTGTGATCTGAAGATTGGTAGATGAGTAAATGCCAAAATTTTCTTCATCATCATCTCGTCGTCCTTGGGGCACTAAGCGCTTCATCGCAAGCTACCGGTGGCAGTGACCTATAGCATGCGTTTTTACGCGTGTCTTCCTGGCGCTGCTGCTGTAATAGCGGTTATCATACAATGAAGGCTCGGAAGATGTTCTCCGAAGGTTTTAGCGTCCATGTTCCTTGAGAGGATGAAGAAAAAACTTTAATAAGAGGATTCGGCGCCTTGTTGTTCGATACAAAAATGTGAAGTGATTAGGCTCCGAGGAGGAGGAGGTCTTATCTAATCTCCTGTTTTTGGTTATCATGACAGCTTATGTACCGTAGCTGTACCGTAACATGGTTTTAACCGTCGTTGACGTCATTTTCTATTAACTTCGGTACTGGTCACCTCCTCACGTTCCTCTATGTGTGTGTCTTTGAGGTATTTAATGAAATGGTCATCTCATAAATGTAATTATTTGACAAATTGAAACTAATGTCTTTGTGGTGGTTGGTTGAAGAAGCGAGTAGCATGGGATGGAATTTTTCCTGGTCTGTCGGAGAGAATACAATGATGATGAGCCTGGTTTGTCATATGACTGATTGTCGCTTTGATCATTTAGGACATGCAGGCTTTGAGATGAAAAGGTTTGGAATTAATGACGTTAGCCTACCTCGAAATACTATGCAACCAGCTGCATTTCACTGCTGCTGCAGTGATTTAAATGCATGAACTTGACTCTCTTATAATTTTATAACACTTGTTAGTCTTCATAATGGAAAAGCCACTGCCACTTGTATAGTAAAGTCTCCCTTCCCCTCTCATATTCATGGTTGTCTTCGTTCGTACGGAGGAGGCTGATCATTCTGATGATCCAACCACTGTCATACACACTCACTCAAAACTGTTGAGCAAGCACAATAATGAAGTGAGTATAAACCTGTCATGTCAGTTGGATACATTTTTTTATGTTAGAATCATATATTAGCTTGCTGTATGATTGTATGAAATTATATTTACGGTGGAGTTATTAATAATATGACTACACAAGTGGTATTATTAAATACCTTTAGCAAGATGAAAAGATTACATTTAGAGCTCGAATATCAGTAATAATGAAGACTAGAGTGAATGGAGAGTGCAAAGAGGTTTTGCTTAGATAACCACATTTTTTCAGCAGGTTAGACAAATGATTGGGTTTAATGTCTCTCTGCCTCTCGCATCGTTTGCGTACTGCAGCAATAGCCGTAATGTTCTTGGTAATGACTCACGCTGCATTGATTTTATGGCTTTGAGGCTTTAAAAGTAGTCAATGAGATTATTTACTTCTGCGATCAGACACGACCTTTGGTGGGAGTGTCTTTTTTCTAATACTGTTTGAAACATTCTAAACGAACGGTGGAAAGGATATGGAGAGAAGATGAGGGATTTTTCTAACTGTACTGGAGTTGATTTAAGTTTATCTAAGAAATTTTGCGGAGGTAAATGCATGTATCATTTCCATCCCGTTGTTGTTCTTTGGATCCAGTTGTATGAAACTGGCCGGGATTGTAATAATTGAGTAAACAAGAGTAATTATGTGAGCATAATCGTTGACAGGGTGTGCACGAGTCTGGGGAAGAAGAAGTTGATTTAATCATTTATTTCGTGCTAATTTAGCGTTTCCGTAGCCTATCATGATGATGATGATGATTATTATTATGATGGAAGGGTAGTAGGTGGGTTGTTGTTTTGTTCTTCTTGTTCCTTTCTACATCATTGTAGCGTAACATCCTTGTGTTTACCTTTGCAATAGTATAGCAGTATATAGCAATAATGATGGTATTAATGTTACTACTACCGTTGTCGCTCCTGTACAATTGTTGTTGTTCTTCTGATTGTAAGCCCCTTTTCTGATGCGCACAGCTAGCGGTCGCTAGATCGTGGTTCGAGGGGGCGGGTGAACGTGACTGTTAATTCTATGTTAACAGCGTTACGCTCTCACAGTTGTCATAGCATGGTTTTGTTTGTTTGATGGATCATTAGCTAATTGATGACATAATGGTTAAATTTAGTCTGATGAAAATATGGGACATAAAAGGGAGTGCATACGCGTATGTGTGAGTGCGTATTTGGAAGATTTGATCATCACCATCATCCTAGGCGCCACTACCACCATCATCACCACTTTGAAAGATAGCACAATGACCGTAACCGTAGTAATAATAATGCTTGTAATGTATAATACAAAAGATGAATGACTGACTGAATGAGTGGCATGGGGAAAATTATTAATAATGATTTTTTACCATTGATCTTGTACGACAACGAGGGATGAGCATTATTGTCATTATTATGATTATGATTCTTTCATGCACATGGAGAGCGGAGAAAGATGAATGAATGTATATGCATTTTTGTGTGTAAGAGCTCTCCTTCACTCCTCTTTAAAAAGCCGCTAATGTGGGATTCGCAGTAAACTTTATGACCTGCTGTAAACTTGTCCTTTTTTGTTTGTTGCAGCATTAATAATGTTCGCTAGCCTTCTCCTCTACTATTGCCCCCTTGGTTGCAGCAGCAGCAGCAAGGAAATTCAATCTCATATCAATTATGAATATGATGTTATAAAAACTTTTTTCACTGTTTCATCATACAATAAAAGTTGACTCTATTTGTAAATGTAATACCGCTGTGTCCTTGTTAGGTCAACTTCCAAATAGTATCATTTGAAGGAAATCTCTCATGTGTGGAGATACCACTTTAAATGTACAAGGTTTATGATGCGCTGGCACTGCTGTTTAAGTTAAACAAGAAAGATTCCAAGAATGAACAATACTATTATGGGAAGTTGGTGATATGAGCCAATATCTCTCTCTCTGTCTGTCTGTCTTAGCAGAGGTGTATGCAGATGAACCCTGAAGCCATGTTTTGCTGTTTTCTTGTTGTTGGCACCAGAAGAAGAAGAAGTTTGTGTGTCAGATAGTAAGTGATCAGAGCCATCATCACCATAATCACTAGCATCAACAGCAACAGCAGCATCGTCATCATCATGAGCCATAATCGGTAGCGTTACTACATGTGTAGTTTAGTTATAATCCCCAAAAGCTTTAGTTAGTCGTCGTATGGTGGTTTGTGATAGGGGATGAGAAGGGAACAATTTTTTGAATGCCTGACGGCTTGACTAATCAGCCTAGTGAGTGAGTCAGTGAAGAAAGAGAGCTCCTGGCCGGCCACTCTCAGTCAGTCCATTGAGAGAAGTCAGACGCTGAAGACTACTGCGTCCGCAATAGTTGTTCTTGCTGTTGGTCTTGATAAAGTAGTTATGAAAGCGTTCCAACGTTTTCCTGTAGGTATAGATAGATTATAGCTTAGGTGCTCTGCTTAGGTGATCCTCCTGCCTACCTGTTCGTGGGAGCTATTCTACTGTGTATAGACAGTCACTGAATTCAGTGTCACCCTATTCATTCTTGTAATGGATCTGTTAACTTAAAATGTTCTGCTCCTAAAGAGCCTCATATGAGATAACTTGTTTGGCCACACAAGAGTCCTTGGAAGTGGTAAAAATCTTATCGGTGGCGCATTTGAGGCTGAACAGTGATGTGTTGTTGATGATGGTGATGTGAGAAATCTTTGCCATTAATCCTTGTAAGTGCATGAAATTAAAAGTGTTCAGTTAACGGCTGGAAGAAGACACAGAGGAAAAAAAATGCTATTTTCCACTACGGAATGTTGTACAACATCTAGTTATTGTGGACTTGTCATCTATCTGCCTTTCGGTACGACAAGGCTACCGGTGTGTACTTAGGAGGAGGAGGAGTGCTCGCTCATCTCACAAGCATTATCGCACAAGTGGCCTTTAAGTGTCTTGGCCTATTCATCATCATTGCTGAAGACACTTTAAATCCTCACATATATACGAGTTCCCTCTTCCTTGAACTCTGTTCGAATTATCATCACCATAATCGATTTTGAAGTTACATTGCTGTTGAAGAAGGAAAAAAGAAAAAAATCTTTTGTTCAAGTACTGTAGTGGTGCTTTCCGTGTGTAGTTTTTTGTTGTTGTTTTGTTTTTATGTTGTGTTGTGACTCTGTAGAAACCATTTTCAACCAACTTGAGGCAGTTGATTTTGTACTAGTTGTGGTTGCACCTGTATAGAACAGCTCTCCTATAGGTCCTGTTCAAGTAGTAGTTTTGTAAATTTTGTAGACTTAAAGACAGTGACGCCGGGACTCATAATAGTGCTGTTACTTTTGTACAGTAAAAAATTTTGTGAGGAACAGCTGAAAAGTATAAAATAAAACAATGAAATTCAAATCACTATTCCGTAGAGGCAACGGCTCAAGTGACTCAAGTCGAAGTGCCAGTAAAAAGGGTGGTGTCACATCCTCTAAAAGTGTGGACTCCTTGGATACTCATCTGATCCATTCAGACCACCATCATCTTGCTCAGGATATAATCAAAGAAGTCCCTTCTGCGCCAGTATTACTATCTTCACATCATAATAATGGGGAAAGCAAGAACAATATTATATTTGGCGTGACTGATGACCATCATGAGCTGCTGGAGGAGAAGGAGCGTCAACTGGAACAGCAACGACAGCAAATAGAGCAACTTGAGGAAAAGCTCTACCATCATGACCAGGGGACACAGAGGTTACGGCAGGAACTTCGAACATTACAGGAAGAAATTGTCCGCATGAAAAAAGTATGCATAAAGTACTATTGTTTTTTTTATCATGAATCCTTATGATGATGAGATATAGTAGATAAATTGGTGATAAGTTAACATAAATCGAAGTTATGATTATGATGCGTCATTCCAGGCTAGCCAGCCAGCCTGCTGAGCTCAATCAGTTTTAGGAGCATTCTTGTTGAATTTTCCATGTGAATGAGTAGGTTGGCAAATGAGGAAGGAAAAGTATGCAGACGTACGGTTTTACTACCTAATAATCATGCCGACTATTTGACTGTCGAGGGCGTTTCAGATATTATTCTGTTGTGCTACTCACATACTTATGCTACAGTTTTGCATGAAAGATAAAAATAGGTTCATCGTACTTTCATTTAATTCCCTTATTTCTGTGTAAATGCTTCTCTTCTTCTTCTTCGTCTTGGTCAGTGCATTATTGCAAAGAAAAGCTCATGTATGAAAGACTTTTCTCAATGTGTTTGTAGTATGTATAAGCTGAGCTAGTGAGTGGTGTGCATAACAATAAACAACAACAGCTATCAGCTTATTATTATTGTAAAAGACAGTAAATGTTGGTTCCGTAGGAAGGAAGCTTTTTTTTTATTATAGTATTATTGAAATGACCAACAACGTCTTCTTTTGACGACGACCATGAATAATTTAGTGAACCCTATAATGGTGGTAAAAAAAACTATATAAGTCCCACACACAAATTTATGCAATAGTCCTCGAGTCATCCTCCAAAAAGTTTACATAAGAAAGCATCATCATCATTATGATTTATTCAATGCCGGACTTATCCTTCTTAACAATAAAGGTGTGGACAGGCTGTAGTAGAATAGAGTTTGTTGGCAAATAATTTGTTCTTGTTTTATTATTACTGTTTCCTTTTATTGGGCCAGAATTTTTCTGTCTAACTTGAATAGTAATACAGGGAAGAATGACTGAATGAGTGAATGAAGATGTCAGTTAGTCATCTTTCAAAGGTAGCATAATGTCCACAGATGAACAAGTTTACTACGTCCTTCCTTTGTCTCGATGACTAATGATAATGACGCATGTTTCCATTGTCTGTGTATGGACATATGCTTTAGCTTTATTGTCACACGTTTACACACACGCCTAGTCAAAATAAATAAAGGAGCAGGTGATCTATTACCTGAATAACAATAGCAGCAAAAAAATTTTGTTCTGAGGTTTTTAAATTGCGAGATTGAACTTTAAGGAAAATGAGGGTTTCTAAAGCCTGTAAAAAGTAGCGTGTTTATCTGGCATTATTGGATAAAATGTTCGTGCAGGAAGGCCTATAAAAATGACTGTCATTAAGCCAGTTTTTATCATTCATGTGTACAAGTTTTATGCCTTTACATTTGATTATGAGGAATAATTAGCAATGAAGTAATGATGTGTCTTATCATCTCGTGTTTTAACATGCAAGTTAATGCCCCTTACAGACATGAGGATTATCAGTACCTCTGAGAGTGAGATGAACTTATTTAGTGAAGTGGACACGCTGCCACGTAGTTAATATTAAGCTCTGGAATTCATAAGGAATGTTTTTTCCAGGACTTATGGAACTATTACTACCAAGAATGGAAGCTATTAGCCGGCCAACTATCGTTGTAAACATATTATGATACAGTAATAGAACTGAACTTGCTTTCGTTATCCATTACAAATGCTATGAACCTGTATCTAAGGTTACCATGCTCACTGCTACCATGAACAACTACCATATTTCTCTAAGCACACTGGTTATTTAATTATGTAGTAGCATAGTGCATCAGTATCTTGAACTGGACTAGGTCTCTAGTTATGTATTTAATGCGCACAATGTGCATAACATTTACGTGAGAGATTACATGATGAACGACTCCAGAATTGTTTTATCATCCCTTGTGTACTTTTTGGAATGCAGATTCAGGATGATGAGAAGGCGCGGGTAGAAGAATCTGTACAATGCATGAGGGCCAAATATGAAGAGAAGATTGACGTGTTGCAGAATCAGCTAAAGGCTGTTCAAGAAGAGAAACAAAGGGTTGTGCTGGAGCGGTCCCAGCTGGAAGTCTCTGTGGAGGAACTAGAGCGAAAAGCTAATTTAATCAATAATGAGGCTACTGATCTGACAAGGAAGCTGATTAAGGTAAGTTTGACATCTTTTTTTCTTTTCTATCGTAAGACTTGATTCATTCTTATGTCTTGTAAATCGCAAGTATAATATAAAGCAGCGAACTGGGAGAGCTTGACTGAGAGAGTACTGCTGTAGCATCCTGTTTTAAAGGTATTAGCGACGTGGGATTGCCTATTGCTACCTGAGCAAAAACTTTCATTGGGACCTTAGAATTTTGGCTTAGTGATGCGTTTGGTCCTAATAAAGTCGATCGTTGAGTCAATCTTGAGTAATTGTACTATAGCAGGTCTTGGCAGTGTGCTGTTGTGTGTAGGTTTACTAGGCGAAGGAATAATTATTACACAAAAGTTTCTTTTTTATTACGAAAGAAAAAGAAGCTGTCTCATGTTTGTGCGTTTACATAATATTCCAAGCGAATTTTGACTGAAATTCTCATTTTACTAGGTGGGTTTTCCCCTCCGGCGTGATGTATACATGCATGAAGCATATTATTCTGTTGTAGCAATTATCATTGTTTTCAGCTCGCACGTTGTACTTTCCTATCCTGTCAGTTTCTCAGGCCTTTGTGGTGTAACTAACTCCAAGGGGTCTCCACCTGATTGTGATTTTTCAATATTTAATGCAATGTCCCGGCCACCGTGTATACAATTTGATTAGTCGTAAAGATCGTCGGGACGGCGTATTTTCAGCTGGGTGTAATTTTTGGCACATTTCAAAGGTTGTTCCCTACTGCAATCATTTTAAAAAGTTTTACTATTTTGGTACGTTCATTTTTGGCGTGGTATCAATTTTCTTAGCGACCTTTTGTGTAAATTGTGATGACATTTATGCGTAATAATTCTTGATTTGAATTCTGATGGTGATCATTAGTATTACGTTATACGAAGATGTGTTCTGTAAATATATGCTTTCCTACTTACGGCCCTGATTACCTAACTAGAACACATTCAGTAGATGCACTCCGTCGCATGTAATTTGCAGCATGTGGCAGATCAATTATTATGTGATCATGATCACATTAGCGCCGTGCACCACATTAATTTCTCTGGCATCGTGAACGCCGCCGGCCTGACTCTGTTTATGATGCACCCTGTGGCTTTTCTTCTTCTTCATCATCATCATCAATTGACCTCAGCGATATTTGTTCAGATCTACTTGGTAGTTTTCTATGTGTGCACTGTGCACTATGCATGGGCTGAAAATCCTGTCGTAACTGCTATGCAGAATGAATACATTATTGATGAAAAGCAATGGGCCATGCGGGTTCATAGTAATATTGTTTCATATACAAATCCAAATGTCGGAACATTATTGTCTCTTTTGGTTACTCTTGCTGACGCAAATTTTCACGCTCAAGTCTGTAGAAGGAAGGTGTTCAAGGCTACTTCCCTTATGGAATTAAATGCATGAGTGCGCATACTGTAATGTGATTGTTCGCAAATGTTGGAATAACTCGGAAGATTGTAGGATATGGTCCATTAAGGGGCATTTTATTACGTTTAGGAAAGTAGTTATATAATTATTGGAGCATTTAATAATACATGTCGATTCTCTGCATTTTATTTCTGGGCGTTGGTCACATGTTATTGCTTTGAGGGAAGAGAATTGTTAACACAGATAAATTAAGTGATCTGCGGGGCCATAAAACATAGGAGAGTAGTATCCAGGACATTTGTGGAACGGAAATGCAAAAAATCTCATTTGGTTGGGAAAAAATGCTAGGAAATGACGAAAACCTTGCCATGCGGATCGCTTAAGGCTCTGGGTCGAGGTTACCGTCACTATCAATATATTGATGATTGTAAAGTAAAACGATCGACTTGAATTCCTTCATTTCCTCACATTAAACGATGATAAGTGAATTGGAAAATGGTATGTTTGCGCATTCATACGCTAATGATATTAATGTCTCAAGGATTTCAAGGTATTGAAAGTGACTTGTCGGCTACTCGTTACCTTTAAGGCTACATGTTTCATTCATTCTGATTTGCAAATAATGCAATACATAGCTATGTGATTTATTCTTGACTTGACAGGCTCAAGAAGACTATGAGGACATGGATACCAAGTACAGATCCGAAGTAGAAGTGACAACAAGTTTGCAACTGCAGATGGAAGCCAAAGAAGAGGAACTTTATCTATTAAAAATTCAGTCAGAGGAGCTAGATAAGCAATTGCGAGAAGAGAGAACGTCTATAGCGGCGGAAAGGGAGGAATGGCAGCAATTCCAGTCTGACATGCTAATGGTGGTTCGTGTAGCAGAGGATTTTAAGACTGAAGCTGCCTGCAAAGTGGAGACAGTGCAGAAGGAAAACTCCGTACTTCGGGATCGAATTGAAACACTAGAAAAGGGTCCAGATACGAAAGAAGCAGGTGTACAGGTTACCCCAGTACCACTATCGGTATCCTACGCCTCGAAGGCCACACTTACACGTACTGATAGTCAAATCTCCATCAGTTCAACAACGGAAAGTGTTGAGAATTTTAGTGTCATAGCTGATGATGTATTCGGCTCAGCATATTATCCCAGAACATGTGAATCAGTAAGTTCTGACGCTGATCATAATAGTGACAAAGAGAATAAACATGGACATGGAAGTAATGCAAGCGATGATTCCGCTGGAGGAGAAGACTATGGTCGGGAGTCTGGCAAGAGAGTTCTGAGAACTACTTCAAACTCAGGCTCAAGGCGCAACTGCGTACTGTCAGATTCATCAGGTGAAGAGTTTTGCCATTTTTGGATGCTAAGCTGATGATAATAATAATTTTAACTTCAAACCGATATTGAAGTATTTTATGAGGCTTAATAATTATTCCCGCACATCATCATTACAGTTTCCTTTTATGTTATTTAATAGATAAAGCCGACCCATTGTCAGCACTGGTTAAAGTCAATGGAGGGTCCAAGAGAAACGCTTTGCTCAAGTGGTGTCAGAACCGCACGTCCGGCTATCCCCACGTAGATATCACCAATTTTAGCACATCGTGGTGCGATGGAATGGCCCTTTGTGCCCTCCTACACTCTTTCTTACCGAATCAGATTCCTTATGACACACTCAAGTCAGAGGATCGTGAAACTAATTTCAACGTAGCATTTAAAGCAGCAGAGTCGATTGGGATCATGTCAAATTTGGTAAGTGATTGCAGCTTAAATTGCCTTTTTATCACTTGCTCCTCCATGTATGATGATGACGAGTGGAGTTTTTCGCATATTTTTCTCGAGGCTGCTATAGAGGAATGCTGTAGCAGTTTGACATGCTGCGATTATTGTTAATATAGGTGTATTCAGCAAATTATTCTTGAAGGATGGGCAAAGAAAATTGTGCTTGCATTGTTTGAACCTCCCTAGTGATAATAGTAATGCCGTACTATTGGTCCGTAGTTGGAGAGAACTCGGAAAGCCAATAATATTAATAATTGAGAACCCAATCACTATAGGACTGTGGTCCGAGGTGCCCAATGCAGATTTTGTTTTTGTTATGCAAGACATGTTCTGGATTGTGGTGATAGGATAATATGATAAGATGTTCTGAATGTATCAATGCAATAATAATTTTGTCTCCTCTGTAGGATGTGAAAGAGATGGTTGCCGAGCGACCTGCGTGGGAGCAAGTAATGAACTATGTGAAGGAAATTTACGTGCACTTAGAAAGGAACGTATAATCTTCCCCTATGAACGCGTTTCCCAGATGATTCAACCCGCATCCAATGTAAAAATATAATTGAATCGCCATGCACCGTTATGGGTTTTCCAATTATTATAATTAATATTATCATATCCTGTCGAAAATCTCGTTGTCGTTGTTAATTTCTATCTGTTATGCCGTTAATGCGGCGTGAAGATGGACAAACTTTATTTTACAGAGTCCAGATGTAGTGAATATATTTATAAAATTGCAATGCTGTGCATTCTATTTAGTTAATACTTTGAAGAGCTATGAAGTTTTTGTTGTCAGCCACCTTAAGATTTTCTTTGTTCTCATGTACTTTAAGTCAAAATCGGAAGATGTTAGGGTTCGAAAATGCTTGTATGGCTCATCCGACTAATCTTTAGTTTAGTATAAAATCATTTTCCGCATAAATAATGGTACTACCGCTCTGTATTCTATAGAAAATCCTTGAAAGGTATTAGAGTTAAGCTACTTGCAACGAAAGTTAGAGAAAGTCAGAAGGGATGATATTTCCATGGTCTTCATTATCTTCTTTGCCTCGTGCTGAATCTTAACAGGATAGAGTATTTTAAAAAACTAACAATATTATCATCGCTCTGGTTTAAATGAATTCAGGTGGAGCTGTTTTCGTTAAGGAAATTCTTGTGCAACACAAGAAACTTTCAGTGTTTGCAGTTGCGTGTATATTTTTTCTTTCATTTATTTAAAAGATGATCTGGTGCGATGAGTTTCTCTTTCAGTCCATTTTTAGGAATTAAGAATTATTTATTAGTGGTTACAAATTAGTCATTCGAGCTGTTTTCACCCTCGTCTCAGGTGTACCAACAATTTATTATGCCTAGCTACCGACAGACGCACAGGGCGTGTTATGCCATGATAATTTCCGGCCATTTTATAACTTGTACTTTTAGTGTGAGAGAAGTAATAAGTAGAAGGTACCATGGGTACAAGATTATTTATCTCATCCTTATGATTCATGAAACATTTAGGCGTTCGACAGAGAGTTGGACTTTCCTTTATGTACCGGTCAGATCTACAGTGCATAAGTTTGCTCTAGATTCGTAGTTGTTCCAGATGACATTTTATTTTAATACGAATTCTGTAAGACTGAAATTACCAGGATTCGAGGGAAAACTAATTTCAGATTAAATGAAGCCAGCCACTACTTTGGTTCCATTTCCATTGTTGTGACCAGCAATGTTTTAAAAAATTATACTTCGGCTATCGGTGTTTCATAAGCTCATCGTAAGCCTGTTACTTTAGATATTCGTCTATGAAGATAAAATGTCCAAAAACAAAGTTAGTGCTCTTAGCATTCAAGGATGTAGCAAAATGTATTGAGCCAAATGACCACGGAAGATGAACTAATTAAATTTAGAACTTATGTATTGATTAACTAGAATTTTGATGAAAATCCCTGATGTCTCCTAAGATTAAGGTTAGATTATCGAATTTCCAGTGACTGCTTCTAATGAAGCTGGAAGTAGCAGATAAATCGTTAAAGCAGTAATGCAAGTCAACGAGTCGTGTGCCTGCGGCTTGCTTCTTTCGCTCTTGAGAAGTGTAACACTCTAAACTGTACATGTTATGAAGTGGTTTTTCTACCAAATAATTCACTGGTTGTCTCGTATCGCCGTCGATACAGATGGTTTCATGCTTGCGGAACCGTTTTCCTTCTCAACGTTTGTTCAATTTTGTAAAATGCAATTGTAATAGCTACAAACAACATTCGCTGTTTGTTTTGTCGGTCATCCGTACCGACGTATTTTCTAGAAACCTAAGGCTACAACTAAAAATGATGCAGCGTTTGGCAAAACATGTGCCGACCGCGGTTGTTAAGAGCAACATTGTGATTCCTAAGTAGTTAAGATGGTACTTTTGAAGCTCGTGTATATCTTGGATTCCGCAACCGAAAACTCGAAGCGTCCATCCCTGGGTTATGTACGTGCTTTCATATAGTTTGAATGTTCTGGTGATCTATTTTGAACTTTAAACAAATATAATTAATAATTATGTGAGTTGCGGCAGCTGTGATATGTTTATTGGATATGCTAACAGAGCATATACTGTGGTAACTGATTCTTATGTAACGCAAGTTCTTATTGGTAATTTCATGTTGAGCAAGTTTCAGTGATGTGTGAACAAAAAGCGTTTTAAATTTGTATAGACATAAAGTCACATGTTGTGTGTTAATGTTGACTTCAGAAAAAAAGATAGAAGAATTTAAATAGATTGCATGAATTTGGTAATTGTTGCTGTTAAAGTGGGACTCAACCTTTCTGAAGTTGCATATTTGTTACATTAATGGCATTAAATACCATACTGCTATAGCTAATATGACCGATGATGAATGTCCATAATATAGTAATTTAATGTACTAACTAATTAACACGAAGTAATTGCAAAAATTCGCACACTGTACTTTGTTATTCAACTTCTGCCACTTTTATTGAACAGAACATCGAAAAAAAATTACCGACGTTGAAAATATACGTCAACAAGGAAATAAAATAAATTCTGCTGAGTGTTCCAGTCACTCCAGTTTTTTGAGATAGAATTTTCCTCCATTCACATGAATTAACACCATACCATCATCCTCTAAACATTTAATTCAGAATGTTCCTGCCATACTAAAATTCCAAATTACTCTTAAAGCCAGTTGAATTACTAGAATGAACGTGGTGTTCAGTGAACTGTTTTATTTCTCACTATTTTCTGCCGGTTTTGCATTTTTATTTCACAGTTCATTTACTTGGGTCCCTTGTGGACGAAGTCCTCTCCTACCTGAATATTTTTCTTCAGTTCAGGGAGAGCCTTCTGCAAGAGCTCCTGCTCATAGGAGTTAAGTTTACCAAGTCCCAAATTCTTCTCAATGCCATTGGGCTACAATTTTCCAAAATGATCAAATTAGGAATGAAACGACGGAAACTACTCAGCTCTAAGAAACAGGAAAATTCGAATTCACTTACTCCAAGGATGAGGGGAGTGGCAAAATATGAAGCCTCAGTAACATCGGATTTGACGTAAGCACATTCAACAACACCTTGTTCTCCCTTGAGAGCCCGCAGAATGGAAAAGGTGAATCTGGCACCCGCATAAGCCATAGAAAGGGTAGCGGAGCCGGCTCCAGCCTTAGCCTTAACAACTTCAGTACCAGCCTCCTGCAATTCGTTGAAATCTCTGATTATTGCCATATTCTTCGGGTCGGTACACTTTTAATGTGGTAATGTAATAACAGTACCTGAATACGTTCGGTCAAAGCCTTAAGTTGATCCTGGGGGAATTCAACAGCAGGTTTACATTGAGAAATAACTGGAATAATGGTTACTCCGGAGTGACCACCGATAACTGGACAGCTAACTTGGGCTGGATCCAATCCCTGAGAAAATCAGATAATAAATAGAAACCAGTTTTTGAAAGCAATTCATGGAACAAATAAAGTACATATCACTTTTCGGGTCATACCTTAGCTTCAGCAATGAAAGTATTGGCTCGAACAACATCTAAAGTGGAAATACCAAAGACCTTCTTGGGATCATAAACACCGGCCTTCTTCAAAATTTCAGAAGCAATTGGGACAGTGCTGTTGACCTACGGAAAAATAACCCAACTATTCATAAAACCGATAGCAACTAATTACTGCAACAATGCCGTTAATTGAAATCTTACTGGGTTTGAAATAATTCCAATGATGGCTTTGGGTGCAACTTCAGCAATAGCTAGGGCCAAATCACGAACGATTGATGCATTAGTGTTGAACAGGTCATCACGGGTCATGCCAGGTTTGCGGGGAACTCCAGCAGGAATGATGGCTACATCAACTCCACGAAGGGAATCCCTGAGTTGTTCAGCACCAACGTATCCCTTGACCTTGCACTTGGTTTCGATATGACTCAAGTCGGTTGCAACACCGACGGTGTGAACAATGTCATACAGTGACAATTCATTGATTAGCTGAGAGTGCTTCAAAAGAAGAGACAATGGCTGTCCAATACCACCGGCAGCTCCCAACACAGCGACCTTGCTGTTACGCTGCAATAACATGAAAAAAAATTATTATTATAATTTCATCAATTCGCCATGTACATGTTTCTCTACATTTTAGCATCTGAGCCCCTGTAAAACGACCTGTCCAGTGACATCGCCTGGATGTATGTACCACGTACACAACACAGTACACTTACAAAATCTGTTCTAGGTCATCCCTAAATGCATCCCAGCGAGAGTATTTTCGTACAGTCAACTCTGCAAAGGTCTACTATATGTCTCACCTACTTATTTTAACTCGTCTTTGACACTACTTGGCAAAAGTACAAGGCGTGCCATTACATGCACTGATATAAATACTCACAAATGAGTTTGTACACAACTCCAGAGAAGAACTCATGTTTGGCACCACGCAAACTGTACTACATTAAGACTGTCCTCCAAGGAGCAAACTCAGCTGACTTACAAGTGTGTCCAACCGACTGAAAGGACAGCTACGGTTCACACCTATTCAATACCTATTCAATTACTATGTTCTCATTTACGTATGACAATAACAATTATAATAATTAATGGCTCCCTGCAAATACACCGGCCAGACGCATCTCTGAATCCTGTAAGTTAAGTCCAGCCACTTTCATACCTTATTCCGTCTATACTCTGGATACACATTCAACAATTCTACCGGATTTGTCCTTCCGGTCAATCAAAAAAAGAATAATAAAGCGAGATGAAGTTGCTATAATAGAACAACGAACATTAGCACGGCGACCCTTCCCATCCCTTTCATTTCAACAAATTAGTAACTCGCTTCTAATCAATTCTGTATGCAAGCCCATTATAGTTAACTATCAAGTATCTATCTTGCTTCTGCGAATC
>JAQFYD010000185.1:0-25553 GCA_034694225.1 Bourletiella hortensis | reverse complement strand
TACATGGTAGAAGTATAGGATGGATGCTTTCTTCAAAGCGAACGCATACACATAGACTCCGCGATAACATGAACAAAGAATATTTTCAATGCGTAGCTATTATAGCTTAGCTTATCATTACACGGTGTAATAAAAACTTCTTTGAAATCACTCCAGCAGCGGTGTAGCTCTATAGACGCTATTAGAATTAGAATGATTAACTCGAGTGAGAAAACATGGAATAAAAATGATAAGCAAGTGCCTTTAATCTTCATAATTATAATTGACCACGTACACTTTTAGTGGCAGCCCTCGCCCTCACTCATCGATCGTACCTCATCCATCCGAACATGAGAGAAAATGTTCTCCTAGATCGTCGTCGTCGCATTGCTACATCTAAATTACGTGCCAATATCGGACAACAAACAATTGCTCAATAATTGTAAGATCTATAATGTGAAATTGATTGAAAAAATAGTGAGGTGTCCTCTTATCATGTGACATTAGGTAATAAGCCTTTTCATACAGAAATGACTCATGTGAGCAAACAAGACAAGCATAGCAAGGCTTACCCTTCCGTTCGTACCACACTGGGTCGCAAGTTGTGTACTAGTGTGCAGTATGAAAGAATTTTTGAGCTATTCCTTTAGAATCAAATTGCATCATCATCATCATCATCATTCATGACAGTATACAATGTTAAGTCAACCTACACACAGTAGAGGCACATGCACGCGCCTTGGATTTCTTGTTAAGAAGCAAGGTTAACTTTTAGTCAGATGTGAGAAGTAAAGACGAGTAGTAGTAGTAGTTTTTCCATTAACTTCCCACAATCTGTCTTGTGTATATTCAGTGTCATCATCACACTCATCATCATCATCATCATAATCACAGGGATAACAGATGAGATTAGTTGAACAAAGTACACATAATGTAGACAAGTTTGTATAACGTCAGGAAGGAAAGAAAATATGTCTCTTGCTTTTATCAACTATATGGTCATCCACCTTCTTCTCCTCCGCCACCTCCCGCTGCTGGACTATGAACATGTGCTGCTGCATTATCATTAGAAAATCATCATGTCGCAATAGTAGTAAGGATAGTAACTTACTAACCTGTATTATAGGATTTAGTATTGCTTGCACACACACATGCCGACTACCCCGCATCCATCCTTTGGCCTTCTGAAAGACAAAATTCCCAAGGTAATTAGGGTTATTTGTTATACTATGTAAAAAAGTCATGAGTAGATATGCTGCACACACGCCGTCGTCTCTACTCCAATAACTTGCGCAACTTCCTTCCTCCTGCATTTTTCCCCGGATAGAGTACTTGTCACTCGTCACTATTTTTTTTTGCTTACACTATATTGTATGTACGACGCGAACTTTGGTGTATGCCGTCAGAATAAGAATGAGCCTGGTCTTAAATGAAATAATAATTCCCAGCATAATAAAGAAGGAAATGTATCAGCTAAATAACTCTGGTATACAAATAATAGCTAACTAATATGCTGTAGGGTACGAATTATCTGAATAAACGTTTATTCATGCTGATGTAGCATAGCAATCTTCAGTGGAGGAACAAAGTACAGGAGCCACGAACGCTCAAGAAATATTTGTTCCGCCAGCTAGCGACATTAGGTTGAAACGGCACAGTCAAGTCAGTTACCTTTGCATAGGCGTCGCTCAAGGACTTTGGGGACGCCGACTGACTCAATCTGAATTTTCGTCCGGTGTGTCTGTACGGACTGAAAAACCATACTCATTTCCGCAAATGAATCAATTCTTATGGGAAAAACCGATGGTCAAAAGGTTTGCAAATACTTGGAATTCAAATTGAGGGGATGACAATGGGCAAGTAAAGAGCCGATGAGAGGGTATTATTAGGCAATAGACGGCGACGTTTGTTAGTTGGAGGCTGCCAGTGGATTAATAGTAGTTTGACACACTCAGCCAATTTGCCATTTGGTAGGGTCACTATTGACCTTATGGAAGTCGATGATTATTGAAGCGAATGATTTCTATGAATTATACGCTTCCCCTCTCAAGCTTGACCACTTGACGAGGGATATCTGAGGCTTCCATTACATCAATCCGAAAAACAAGATCGTCGTCATAAGAAGTACAGGACGGGAATTACACTGCAGTGACTGTGAATGAGCTTCCGTCACATCAATTTTATAAGAAAGGATAGCAATAAGTATGAGACGAGAACTTCGTGTTGTGGTAAATGTGGATGAAAAATGAACTGTAGACGGGTGGATGTTACAGTTAGGCAGCGTTCATTAAGATCACGAATGAACAGAATTGTATGAAGGCTCGAATGCGTACAGAAATGATAGTTTGTATTAGATACAGGCAGGCATTCAGAAATCTGAGGTGACACTGTCGTATTGTCCGGTAGCTACTAATAGCTACAACTACAAGTCTGAGTATTCATAAAGAATAATAAAGAGGAGTGGGAATTTAATTATAGTGGTTTTCAGTTAATCCGCCTCTGAGAATGTGAATTCAGCTTGTATTTTTCAATATGACTGGCTTGTTTGTTTCTATAGTAGATTATTGAAGCTACTGTAAGCTCAGAGATTCAGCAGTCAACATGGGAATAGAGAGGAAGCCACTTCGGTAATTGTTTGTATCAATAGCAACCTACAATCGAGAAATTACAAGATCACCAAGGCAGAGTAATGATTTAGAGTTCCAACATTCTATGGGACAAGCTGAAATAATTTCGACAGTGCTTGAAGATGATTAAATCTGTAGGACTGCGTATTCTTTCCTTTGGTCCATATGATGTATGAAAGAAAGTCGGCGGTTTCTCGGACTTAGTATCGAATTTCGAACAAGAAGATGGGATTGCAGATGCAACTCGTGGGTTCATGATGAAGTTAATGGATCTGACGTAGGATTTCGGTAGTAAGTTTGATCTTCTGAAGAATTCGCTTTGATGGCATAAAACAATTCCCAGGGCAACGAGGAAACAATAATTCCGTTAGCATCGCATCTATATAAGAGGAAAGAACGAGAAGGCAGACCGACAAATACAAACTGGTTAAAATTAGAGAATATTACGAATCTTAGTTAATCAAAAGGAAGAAAATTTATTCCAATGGAAATAGAAAATAAGCGGAACACATTTACAGAAGAAACTGAAACTCCAAACGACTTCATGGGATTTAGAATGGTGGTCTGCCCTGTGGTGGCGGAACTGGAACATAAAAAACATTGAATTAGCAAACCAGATGATTACACAATAACATTAAGATCGTCTTTCCAAATTCGTATCAAATTTTTTAGCGAGTAAATTACCTCCACGCATCAATCCTGGGGGTGGAATAGCTCCCCGTGGTGGTGGCATTCCTCTGCCCATCATTCCGGGCATACCCGGTGGTGGAATCATTCCTGGAGGGCCACCGGGCATTCCTGGTGGAGGTCCCATTCCAGGTCGCGGTGGCATTCCCATAGGAGGTGCAGGAGGTCTCAACTGCGGTGCTGCAGCAACAGCAGGTGCGGCTCCACGACCAGGAGCCATCATTTGAGGTGATGGCCCTCCAACACCTCGGACAGGTCCCTGTAACCCGGCAGGAACTGTTCCAGCCGGAGTAGGAGCGATACCTCTTCCAGCAGCACGTCCTAATCCTGGTCCAGGAATAGCTCCAGGAATTGGTACTCTTGGCAATCCCTCATCTGGCGGTGGAGGTCCTTCCACAGTAATTGAAACGATGCCTTCTCCTCTCAACAATACAAACCCCAAGGTTCTTTTTTCTTCCTTTTCCGACTGTCCTTTTCCTTTGGCCCGAATTTTCCGAAATTCTTCACAGTCGCCCAATATCAAGTTCATGTGACGGTCAAACGCTGCATAACAAAAAACAACACAAAATGTCACTCATCATCTCTCTCTCTTCATACATAAGCAACAAATGCCTCTCTTTCAGGCGCCACCGGCATCAAACTATTTCGCCATAACAACCAAACCAAATATTCCATTATTTCTATAATTTACCTTTAAAGGTTCCAATGAATGTCCGGGAGTCTTGCAGGTTAACTCTGATCCGGTAGTTTATATGCTGGAGCATCTTATTATTTTTGGAGATCGTCTGAAATTGAAAACAACAAAACTCTATCAAAACCCCATTCCAACTCATGCTCATGTACTCATGTCCAAATCTAACTAGAATTCCACCCAAATACAAACCAACTTACCATTTTGATAGTTTATTCGTGCAAAAGCACACTTTTTCCAAAAAATTTAATGAAAATTTCACACACGTCAACAGCACAATGAATCCAACTTCCTCTCCTCGCCGACACAAGCAAGTCAGTAGTTCCCGGCTTGGCTATGGAGCCGTCCGTCTTGGCGGGCTGCTCAAAGTTTCGTTCGAATTTGCTTGGGCAGCATTTAGCCCCTCAGCCCGCTCTCATCAGTGCTTTCAAAGGATCCAGTAATGCTCAACGTTTCTCTTAATTTCAGGCAGAATTTCAATTCCGTATGTCACAAACTTACCTCCATTACATCAAAAGCACAATTACCAGCAGTAAATCCCATTGTAGCAGCATGATTACCTGCCACTTGTACCGAAATTACAGCCACACGAACCCATCAATTCACCCCTCCGTGAGTTACATATGAACGGCATGATCTGTACAACTGCCGTAACATCAACAAAGATTCAGGTTGATAAACGTTTTAATTGAAGTCAGCTTAATTTGCTTAGACATAACCAGGACAGTCAATGATTCTTGATGCTACTTTTACTCATTCTCCTACGACTCTGAGATGATTGCAATTGAGTTGAGGGGGATGCTGATGATGATACCTGCCATAAATAAATATAACTACCAAGAAGATGAGAAGATGCTGGATGAGAGCTGATGATCATGTCTATTTTTAATGCTATCTCATTCCTTATATCCTCTAATAAGACCAACTCTGACTGCGGGTATAGAAATGTGCAAAAATCTTGTGCACATTAACATTTGCCTTTTAGAATACGAAAGTAGTATGTGTTTGTGTGTACAGCCGGATAAAAAAAACTTGAACAGAAACGGAATAGTGTGTATTAGTCCGTCAGGCATCTTCTTCTCAAGTTAAAAGGCCCACATTCGTTATATACAAGTTGCAAATAAGCTTTTCCATACTTTTCCTCTTCTCTCCTCAAAAGATATTTTTGGTACTGGATTGTTTATAGCAAAAAAAAGTGATTCAATACTAAAAGAGAGAGAGGGTGAGTGAGTCTGTAGTTTTCTATTATAAAGCTCACTCTTCTTGCTTGCTTCTTCACCGACAACTTGCTTACACATTTGCTGTGAAAGACATAAAACTTTAAGGAAGATTTTTTTTAATGCCATCGACGAGAGAGCTTCTGGTAGAGTAGAAATAAGCATTTACCACATCTTAGTCATGTCTTCATCTCATCCCCGTTATATTCTTCTTCTTCTTCTGGATCTGGACGAGGGAATCTATTAATGCATAATAATAAAATTGTACTGTGCCAAAGGAAGCGTTATAGTTTAGTTGTTGTTCCTTCTTAAGATTTTCATACAATGAACTGACTCAAGACGGCGGATTTTGCATGCAGTAGTCATCAGCTTTGCATCTGCGGTAAGTGTCTTGTAGAAAATGGCAATTTTATAAGTGTGTGGTAAAAGTATGGCGGTGGATCTGTCTCCTCATTTTCCTTTCGGGATTGGCATCATTTTCGGAGAGATGAGACTTGTTTTACCCGCTTAGTTTCATTATTGTAAGTACTGAAAGTCGGTAGAATGGATTGACTGTATAAACCCCCGAGTTGTTTCTTGTTGTTGTGCTTCCCAAGTGTCATCCTACTTGTCTGGATCCATTCATCAAATTTTTTTCGGATGAGACACATACCCGGTGTAACATTTGTTCGGGAGCTTGGAAATTCAAGTTTTCGTTGGATCGTGTTGGAAATAATGGCGTATTTGGGGTGAAAATCATGACGCGCTGATGATTTTCCGTTGGATTGTGTGAACGGCAGAGGAAGTCAAGGTCTTGGAGTGCCGGTGTGTGAGACACTAATGAGACGAGATAATAGCCAGTGATTGATTATTGTCACATATACAATCTGTTTTTTTATGAAAAGTGTACATCAATTACCCGGCATTAACAAGAGGAGCTTTTTGACAAGGTAAATGGGCTCTGTGAGGGGAAAGGGTTGAAATAGGCGTTTGGTGTGAAAAAATGTAATTACAACGTTGTGGCTTTGGCTATATTGAAAGTGAAGAAGAAACACGTGCGGAGGTTCATTTAATTAGTAATTAACGTAGGTTCGTGATCGAAGATTCCTGGTGGAAATTTTGAGAAATTTATGAATATGAAATTTCTGAGGTAACTCATTGTTTTTGTTTCATTGTGGACTTTTGACAGATTCAAGAAGGACTGATGAAAGATGGACCTTGATTTAGAAGACGACGAGGAGGAAGCAACACGTTGTTCTTCATGTATGTCGGCATGTCGACGAGTTACAACATTTTTCCTGTCCCATGTCGGACTGATTTCACTTGTTGTGGGTTACTGTATCATCGGTGCAGCCACGTTTGAAGCTCTTGAAAAGGATCATGAACTTAAGGTAATTATCCTACTTGTTGTGTTGATGGTTAGAAATCAGCATTGCTATTACTCCGACGACGTAAAATGGATTTTCTGGCACGAGAAAATTGAGAGTTGATGATGCATATTTGAGGGTGTAATAGCGTAGCCAGGAGCTTTTGCCAGAAATGCAAATGAGTACGTAAAAAACAAAGGGAATTTTATGATCTTGGAAAAAAGTTGTCAATGAGTGTAGCTTTGGCTGTTTTAACCCGCCTTCATTATCCTCTATTATTGTCTTTTCGTCAAGTTAATTTTTTTCTTTCATTTTTTTCTATCTCTATGTTGGCATTTATCTTGCGTTAAGGAGTGCACATGTGAAGGATGTGGATGATGGTTTTTTTCGTGTGAGTTTGATTTTGTTTTTTTATGAGTATAGATGAAGAAGAATATGACAAATACAAGGGAAGGGGTGACAAGGGATTTATGGCAAATGACCGAAGAAACCATGTTCATCCGGGAAGATGACTGGTTGATGAATGCGACAAAAAGATTGCTAGTAAGATTTGAATTGGCAGTTTATCTTTATTTACGATTATTATTTATGGAACTCCATGTGTTTCCATGTCTGTATGTATGTTGAAATAGTTTGGTTGTCGGGGAAGAAGGGAAAGAAAATGGAGCAATGTTGTCTCCCTACGAATGTGTTGCTTCTAATGCAAATATTTAGATTTTCACTGAAACAATCTGACTTTTATTTTATATGTGAACGTGTTTTTCTTTTAGACATTTGAAAAGGATATCATCAATGCAATGAAAACAGGCGGCTGGGATGGGAATGAGAGGAATGACACTCTTCAGTGGACTTTTTCTGGAGCTCTTTTTTACTCTATCGTCGTCATTACCACAATTGGTGAGGAACAGACATCTCATTATTCACTTCTTCGTCTGTTTTTATGCATGGGTATCGGTCCAGTCATTCTTTAGCTCTCCCTGGGAATGTGTGCACTCAATTATTTTTTCTACTGTCGACCGAGGGGAAATGAACAAAGTAGTGACTGTTTAAAAGGTTTATTATTATTTTACCTCAATCTTTATTTACACTGGAGTTGTGCAAAAGAAACTTTATGTACAGTGTACCGCTCCGTATCCCCATTGATTTACATGCTATACTAGGGTGTGTTATTCAACGTTTAATCAGGGTCATAAACTGGCTTAGACGTATAAAATGACACGGGTATAGATCACCAGCCGTGATTTGACGGTGAACGATGTGTAACTGCAGGGATTCGTATCACCAGAGAACATTTCTTCCGGGTCCAGACCATGCTAATGCTGTTGTGTATGATGATAATGGTGAGACGAGAGAATTAGGAATTAACATAATTTATCTTTCCGGTTCATTCAGTTAGCATTTAAATGATGGAAGAAATCACAGAAGAAGGGTTGAATTACAGGATCCTGCTAGTTTTTTCTGCTGGCTGAGTTTGTACCCAGTCGTGAGGCAAGTTTCTGCTGATCATCTTGCGTTAGAAATGGTGCCAGAATCAGATCTAGAGCGTCATCAATGACGTTTGAGGTTCCCCGAACAATTTCTCCAAATAAACCCGCCCTGATTTCCGCCGCCTGAACGCGTGAGTTTGATGCGGAGCTGTCCCTGTCACGGTCGCGGTCTCGGCCATTGTCGGATCGGTTGTCGTCACCGATAATTCTAACTCCGGATGATTTACAGCACATTACTCCGCCGCCACAAGAGCCCTTTTTAATCCAAAACATAATACGGTAAATCTCCATACAAAAAATCGTATAATTTATTATCTGCCATATTTTTCGCACCATGACAATACTGGGAAGTCTGCACTGATCATCTGAAACGCAGGCACAGACCCTTCCACCGTTAGAAGAAGAAGAAGTATTTGGGCGATTAGGTCGGTTGGTAGGTCTGTTTGGTTTAAAAGACGACCCACTGCTGCTCCCACCATTACCTTGAAATTCGTGGCAAGAAAAATTGTAAGTTAATTCTGCGGGACAATCAGGGGGACACCTTACCTTCAGTATTGAATTCACTTGATGAAATTGGTAACCCACCTGTAGAAGGGAGATTGGGGTATCTGTTACCAATAAAAGCAGGTCCTAGAGCAAGAAGGGCTCCTAACAAAGTCCCAGGAACTATCGCGATGAAAAGTGTGATGGAGATAAAATTATAAAAGATGCTCATTTTAAAATAGGCCTTTCAATTTGTCTCAAAATTAGCAAATAAGCTGTTAGTCGGGAGCTATACTCTGTGTGGATGCTATTTTTAGTATAGGAAGAGCATCTGACGCCTGAAAATTTTACGGACCGTTCCACGTTTGCACAGTCATCACCGTTCCGTATGTGGGACATGAGATTGAAAGGAAGGGCAGATAGAACTAATTAACACTTGCAGTGAAAGCCTGTCTGCATTGAGAAGCCTTTTGAAAAATGACGGAAAAATCAGGAGTGCATGACTGTAAAATATGCCAGACTTCGTTACTGGGAGAGTGAAGTTGACAGGTGGAGCAAGAGTAAAATACAGAGAAATTTTCCGGTGACACACAGTCTAGGATAACATGAAATGTTCTTGAAGGCTCGTGAAGGTGGGAATTCTCTTTTTCCGTTGTTCAAAATCTATATCAGCTTCGGTTCTTCCTATATAAGTTACTATTTAATGAATTAGCTGCTGTCATCAGAGGGGAAGTGAAACTGCCGTCAGAGCAGAAGAAGTGTAATGTTTCTTAGGTACAGGAAAATTAATGTGCCACTCCTTATCGATGGGAAAATTGAGTTGAAATTCAGGTTGCATAAAATTATTCCTGTGAAGCGTGAGCAGAGCGCGACAGAAATGGTAAAGTAACCTAAGGAGATGGGAGTTTGTATAGCATATCTTCCTAAGACTACTTAATAGTGATTGTGCCATTGCACCATGTTTGCTAGCTTGCTTGCTATCTTCATAAGGTAAAATTAGATCATCATGCTGTACATTTAAAAAAATATAAGTGCTGGCTAATTGTGCTCTCTGTTGTGCAATACAGTACAATAACAACAAACAATTAGGAACGTTGTGTAGGCCGTGCGAACGTGGAGGCTTCCTTGTCACAGTATAGGGGAAAACTAAGAAGCATATAGGAGGGCAAATGCAAAGGAATAAATGGTGCACTCACTTAAATTATTAGAGCTGGTGGCACTATTTGCATTATTTGCATTTCCATTGCCGGACAAATTATTGACAGCATTTTGAACAAATCTGCGGATTTGACGGGTAAATAGACGTGGCTCTCCTTCCACAGCTCGAATGCTATTTGAGGGTAGGGCACCATTTGTGCTACCACCACCACTACCAGCATTGCTATTACTACCACCAGTTGTGCTCCCGGGTTGAAGAACCTGGACTACAGTTGCTAGACAGAAACACAAATATACCCAGATACAAAATGATCGCGTGTAAGTGTAAAAGCCAATAAACACATGTGCTTCATATGTACACGTCTTTTGAATGCAGAAACAACAATAAGAAACAGTACGGAAGCCGTCTGGAGGAATGTTGAGCGACGTATAATATCATCATGATGATCATCACCATAGTACTGTGGTGAAAAAAAAACTGAGCGCAACTCACCCTGTTGTTGTTGCTGCTGAGACGGCAATATAGGAAAATCCCTATCTCCACCATTTCCGAATCCACTTCCACTGTTGCTGCTACCAAAATTGCTGTTACCACCACTTCCGAATATGTTCACTGTGTTCGCAGGCACTAAACCAGATCCACTTTGCCCACCGTTATTATTGTTATTATTATTACCGGATTGTGGAGAATTCGGACCATTCTGTCCTGTTATTCTGTTCTGCCCCCATACCCAGTCAGTTTGTCCATTCACAAAATTATTAAAACAACTCAGCTGGAGCACTGTAGTAAAACACAAACACGAGATTATCTTAAAATTCATTTTGAACTAGAACATGAAGGTATATAGAGCCAAAATAATAATAACAATGACAATGCTTGACACGCTTCACACAATCTTCTCACTCTCACAGCCGACAACAGGCAAAAATGTTACGGGGAGAGGCGAGACGGTCAAATGAAATGGAAAGGATGACAGTGGATTGTTTTTATGTAACTTTTCTACACAACTCCATAGTTTTTGGCGCATAACTGTACAACAATGAGTTGCATTGGTTAATGAACAAGTATACACACGTAACAAGGATAGGATCATAATAGGGTCATCGCGAAATCCTCTCTCATATGCAGTCACACAGGCATGCTCTTCCATTAGTGAGTTAGGTCGGTCATCATCATCTCATGCATCATGCTTCCACTACCTCGACAATGTATTAAGGAGTAGCCCGTAACTGCCCCTATCATATAGGCCGTAAACGTGCGATAATTCATTCCACCTCACACCTTCGCTGCCAATAAAGACTGAAGGTAAGACTGTTGGGAAGACAAAGGGTGCATTTTTGTAAAAGCAAGCAAGCAATGCGCGGTTACGATTTATGACCAGCAGCAGAAGTATTGAAAACAAACTCATTTTTTTCAAGTGCTAAAGCAGTTAGAAGCGACAACCACAGCAAAAGATCATCTTATTGCTTATTTGTTTTGGCTAATCCGTCCTTTTGGCATGGGCTTGGAAATAGGCGCATACATTTGCAATGAAAATAATAACAATGGCAGCGTTATAGCCTGTGTGGACAGAAATACAATACAGTAATGCCGACACTAACGCTTTGCAATTATAGATCACCCCGTCCTTCTGGGTCTTGCCATAAATCTTGAGGTAATACCGGGAAAATCCATTCATTGTTTTTAAAAGGATCAGTCCTTTCATGCTGTAAAGCCACGTGAAGTCTCTTCTCTCGTATGATATAATCAATCGCGTAACCTGTGCAACCATAACAAATGGAACAATAACATAGATGTATTAGACGTATCGTCCGAAGATGGTGGAGCAATTATAAGGAAATTTGGGTGCAGACTGTCATTATTATTTCGACAGCAGAATACGAGACCTAAGATCTTGTGATAGGGAGCACAGTTTAGAATGGGATATGGGATATTCCTAGTGTGTGTTACGGGGTCAAAATTCAGAGGCGGATAATTTGGGTGGATTCACATTTCTGGCGTACGTCATTTTAGTTGGAAACGTTACAAGGTGGACACTTACTGCGAAACAACAAAGACATTATGGACATAGTAGGCAAAAGAGAAAGCTAAAAATTCGTCATAAGTCATTTAGGATCTTGAATTAAAATTATTCAAACATTTCTGCAATGCCTAAAAAAGCATAGTAAATGATGCTGTAACGGTAGGTAGTGCAGTTATTATTGTCCCCTTGATTTTTCATGTGCAGATTATCATACATTTACGCATGAGGCCAAATATACATACAACGGGGTGTTTGACCTTCGGTTGAAAGCTGATTTATTACTTCATGAGTCTACTGTGAGTAATTAATTGGACGCATGGAATCCAGCTCGTATTTTACTGACAGTTTGGAATTTTAAAACAGTTTTTAAATCACTGGGGGTTGGGAACGAAAGGGAGTGTGTAATGGAGTGTGTCTATCGGCAAAAGAGAAATATGCACGTTGTAGCACAGAGCTGGTCCGATGACTTATCAATCCAGTAGAAATTCTTGCAGTTTGAGCATTGATTCCTTAAATATGAGGAACTGCTGTTGGTAGAGTTTAACTACCTGATCGGTAAACTTATGGAAGCATAAATGTCTTGCGTAATGAGCTAGTACTATTTTACTGGGTCAGTTTTTCTTGTGTAATGTTGTTGTAGTATAGAGTGGGAAGAGGTAGCAGCAATACAACAATTGTAATGAACTGTTAACTCTTCCTATGAAATGATTTGTATTGTTTTTAACAGGCTACGGACATATTGCTCCTAAGACGGAATGGGGAAAGGTAGTAACCATTGTGTATGCCATCCTCGGGATCCCCCTCATGCTGCTCACTCTCAGTCACATTGGTGATTTCCTGGCAAAAGCCTTCCGTTTCCTCTATTGGAGGGTAAAATGTCTTTATTTTGTTTACTATCAAGCTTTTGAAACTATTTTATGATAAGCAGGAAATGAAGAATTCATTGATTCTATCACAGTTTATTTGAATTTTGAACCCTGACTTAGACATTAAATTTTGTATTATAATGCCCCCCTGCCATGGAGCGTTAGGATGCAAGGTCATGTTAAGTCTAAACCGAAGACCATGAATGAATTTTTTTACTGCGTAGACATGCAATCATCCCTATTGTTTTTGTGTAATGAGGAGAAGGAAATGGCCCATTTTTAACAATTTTACTGTAGATTAAATAACGGGGTCAAGATCATATGTATATAAGCTTGTAATGACGTCATAGGTTTTGGATGCCAATTATTAGTTTGTTATTTGAGTGTGTGTGGGATTTTTTAAGGTTTGAGGAGAATACATGATTATGGATTATTCACAGGTTTGCTGCTTCATGTGTACTAGACGACCACGTCCAGTGAGACGGGTTCCACCAATGAGACGGGGAAGAAGTGTGAGGGCAACTTCAAGCAGAATTTCAGGGTTCGGTTAGATTCTCAGTAGTTTCAGATACTTGTAATTAAACCTTTCATAATTATCATCATCATGCGTGTGTGTGTGTGCATTAGCTTTGATTGCATGAACTGAGGTACGGACAATGGATTTTTAATATGCGTTAGAAGCACGTATGACGATCACACTTGTGCATTGTGCACACAGATATAGGGCAAGACATTCCAGAGTGACTGGAAAGTAGGTCAGGGGATTCCTTGTGTGTGTGTATGCAGCTCTGTCTACCTGTTGCTGGAGTAGAACTTTTAATGGAATGATCCTGGAAGAGTTCAGTGTTTGATTATGCTTAGACACGACTGACGTAACTTGGATGGCTTCTCAATGTTTTATAGCTTCTAACCCTCCCGATTTACATTTGGTAGCGACTTCTTGTGGAATGGCTTTGGATGCATGGCGTTCCTCTTGCTGTGCACATATGGTCTGGACCATGTGATGAGGATGAAGAAGTGAAGAATGTGTATTTTTTATGCTTGCAGTGGGGCGAGAGGAAGAAGGTCAGCACTCCGAAGGTCAGCCAGAGTATCTCAACGCTCGGCAGACAGTGCTATGTCAGATTCATTCGTAACCAACCTGTCGGACCCCGTCATTAGGTCCGTTTTAAACTCTTCCATAAATACAAGGCTAACAAGTGTGAGTATGGAGAAGCGGAGAGCTCTAGAGCTCTCTTTTCCTTCTCAATATTCCTCCTAGTAGCACACATAAGTAGAGACCAATGCAACGTTCAATATTACGAAGGTTGTGCACCTGCTCGGCTGCACTCGATTCACTCATGGAACCTTGTAACTAGCCGATGACCCTGAAAGTTGGAAACTTAGCCTCTAAACAGAGCTTCGTGGCCTTTAATAGAGCTAGTTTGTCCCTGAGACTGGAATCAGTGTCAGTTACCTTGTTCCATGGCACTGCTTGGGCTGGAACTAAGCCACGGTGCAACTTCATAGGCACTCGCTATCTCCCAGCGGTTGCCTTCTTCATTCATATATCCTTCCTCTTCTTCCTATGAGCCTTCCCAACTGAGCGTGCAGTGATGTCTCACTTTCCAGAGAAAATGATGCCGTATGCCGTTTCGTCAATGCCGTTGTTGTTATTTTTTTCCTTTCGTCGACGCAGGAGAGTTCATTCTGACGAGGATATCCGAGCTATTCCAATGGGCCTTTCACCGTCATTGCCGAGACTCTCAGGGTCACATCTAAGGCCTTTTCCTCCAACACCGACAAGGCACTCGCAGGTGCATCTACTTCTTTCCGTTCAATTTAATGTGAAACATGCTAACAACATGAACTGTTCCAGTGGATGACCATGATTTTTACCATGTGTATTTTTGCAGCGGTCCTCTAGATCAGCAGAACCAATGTTCCCTAATTCAAGAACGTTGCCGGTGCTGGTTAATAAATTTGCGGAGGATGTAGGACTACCAGAGAACGATTTCCGGAGATCGGCAAGGATGAACCGGCTCCGACCAATGCCTTCATATGTAAGTGTGTAGCTTGAAGAGCAAATGGATAGGGGATGTAATAATAGGAAAGAATATGAAACATTGGAAGACAAATGGGCATGGGAATGTGCCAGGAGTGTTTCTAGACGTCGTCTTACTTACTTACTATATTGATGGGTAGCACATGTCGTTCCGTGTGGCTGCCCTAAGCAACGGGCATTGTACTTTATTACATGACAGTGAAATAATTTAAAGCGATAACTTAAGTGGGTCACCATTTTGGCAACTCAGGGTGGTTGACGCTCGGAATTAGCTGAAATTATAATTTATTATGTGTGACAGATAATGGAAGACTTCTGGTCTGAAGAGGAGGAATATTATGATGAAGTGGAGGAGAAACGTCCCGTCCCAATATGGCTTTGCGTCTTCCTCGTTATTGCATACATTATTTTTGGAGCATTCCTTTTCGCTGGTTGGGAAGGTTGGCAGTTTCTGGATGCTGCTTACTTTTGCTTTATCACATTGACAACGATAGGTTTCGGAGATTTTGTCCCGGCTCAGAGGAAGAATGAAACTATCCGGGCTGACGAAGTGCCTGAAGTAACTTGATATTATTACATACTTTGTCATGATTTATAATGACAGCTCAATATCCGTTATGACCTATGAAATTCAAATTTTTTATTTTTCCAGGTCAGTATAGCTCTGTGTTCACTTTATCTCCTCTTTGGAATCTCACTCCTCGCCATGAGTTTTAATCTAGTTCAAGAAGAAGTGATCCATTCGGTCAAACAAGTTGCTGCAAGATTAGGCATCATTGCTGAGGAAGAATGACAGCAATAAAGCCAAATCACTTGATTTTATCATTTTCAGAATATTCTTACATACATGAACTGCCGCCTTTGTCTTCCGTTTTCATTTTTCAAGCTAACTACTTGATGCTACCTTCACGGTACGGTAGACCTTTAGGTCATACTTTATCCACGTAATTACGTGATTTCTTGTCACTATCTCTCTCTCTCTCTCTCTTGTACCTACAGATAAGCATTTATTTGTTTGTTTGTCATTTCTACCATTCGCACTATTATTATTTGTCCCCAGTCGGAAATAAATTTTATGCTCAACTTTTGAGAAGTTCCTTTATACGTTCTGTTCAGGGGATTTATAATGCAACGGTTTATCTATGCTCAGAGTGTGTCTGCATCATATGACTGTTCAACGTAGCTATGCTAAATGAACACGAAAAGGCGTAGAACGTTTCACGGTTTTAAAAATTTTTTCATAGTGACTTCCAAATAGAAAACCGATATCGCATCATATGTGAGCAGTGACTCAAACTGGCTGGTGCTTAGCATCAGTAAATTCTTTATTTGATGTAAATGCATTGTCTTTGACGTTAATTTTGAAGCTTTGAGAGTATCCATGGAGTACCTCTTGAATGAGAAAGAAGAAGTGGAGGAGCGCATGAAAAAGCAACGAAAAATTCCATTCAATAGCGTGATGGGCAGCCATTATCTATGGTGGTACTCCACGTGTATTTGAGCCTTCTTCATTTGTTCACACGTCATCAAAAGGCTGCTCCCACATATCTGCAAAGAACTTAAAATTAAAGGGAAGTACTAGCATGTGGCAATCTACAGAAGTACAGAAAATTGTGATGGTATTAATATTTACTTTGAGGCACATTGGTGCAATATTCCACTTGATGATTGAGCTGAAATTCCTGTCTGTCAATAGCTTCGCATATCTAATCCGAAGTGGTGCTTATTTAGATGGAGGAGTTTTATCGCCATGTAATTTCTTATTGCTGTTTACTCAAGAGAGCTCCTCCAGGGTGCTGTAGTACAATTAGAACTTTGTGCAAAGTGACAGCTCTGCGTATGAATGTATATAATAATGCTTCAAACACGGAATGAATAACAAAGTATACTCGGTGGGTATATGATAAAAGGTATGTTCGGCAAATAAAATAGGGCATTATTCAAGTTGCCAAAACGTGTTTCTCTACAAGACATTCTACTATTGTAATCGCATCAGGAAAATAATCTACACAAAGGAAGGATGGACACCTGGGGTAGTTCCACCATAGCGCTGAATAATAAATGAGCCGATTTTCATCCGAAAAAAAACTTCGAATTTCTCCTGGGGAAGGAGAAGAAGTGGGTGTTACATGGTGAAAGCATAAACTCATGATATTCTCCTCACATCTCTTTCCCTATTCGCTGCTAGCTTTCTCCTTAACAATGCTCCTGGGGTAATTTATTAAGCCCACCAAGTAAATCTACATAGTCCAAAGTAGTAGCAACAGAGTTATTATTGCTTCCGTTGACATGCAATCCCTTTCAAATCCATTTCCACTCGTCTCCATTCTCCTCTTAGCAGGAGTGAACGCAAAAATCCGTAAGTACTTCACTACTCATCGTGTAGTGTTATTTTATAGTTTTGGTTTCGAGTTTAAAAAGTGACACATGTTATTCAATTTTTCAGTGCTTCTACTCAATGAGAATGACAATACGTGGGGCGACGGTTTCCAAGAAGGACTTCGACTCTTCGGTGGATCCAATTTCGATTTCGATCAAGTCTTTGGCCAGTTTCGTAATGATACAGACTGGGAACAAGGTAAGAGCATAATATTTTAGGTTCAAAATGTGTGCTTTACGCCATTTTGTTATTTATTTGTTAGTTTGCCAGAAAATTGCAACTGGAGTGACGGCCGTGGTGGATTTCACCTTCGAGGATTATGAAGGAAGAAATCCAAAAAAGTTTTTTGATGAGAAAGAAGTTCCGTACTTCAAGGTGATTGTGCCTACCAACGTAATGATCACGAGCGTGGACGCCATGTTGCAAGCAAAAAAGGCGAGCAATGGCTTCCTCATATTCCATTCTGCCAATGGTGAGAATACTTTATCATGTATGCAGGCAATGGTAGTCGATTTTGCAATTTTATTTGACAGATCTGGACCGTGGAATTCATGTCATTCTGGGAAACACATTGATTCGATATGCCTTCCTCAATGCAAAGTCGATGAGTCAACTAATTCGGCAAAAATTCGACTATCGTATCCCTTCTGCTGTCGTTCTGTTCGGAAACCATTCAGATTTTACGGAATTCATTGCCAGCAAAGCGGAAGTTGTGCGAGACTATACGGAGTGGGTTTTCATGCTGGATGTGTTCGAGCCGAAACCGGAAACTTTGAACATTTCCTTTCCATTCATAATGGGAACATATGATCAGACCGTTTGTTGCAAGCTGAAAATAAATGAAGGTTCATGCGATACGGAAAACTGCCGTGGAAATCCGACATCTCAGTTTGCGAGGAAATTGGGCTATATTTTTCTTGAGGCTTTAAGTGACTTGAGTCCTCAGCCATCACCGGCGAAGATATCCTGCAGTGGGAACTCAGGATCGGGTAATGCTGGGTTGCGACAACAGATAGCGGACGCTTTGAACAAAGTATGATGGTATCTATAAACTCGCCATCATTGTATTGTGTAATTTTCAAATGTATCTCCTGAATCTATTGCCTGAATACAGAAATCGCAATCAGTGCTGGAAGTTACGGATGGCTACAAGATAACATCCAACGTGATGGTGAACTTTCAACAAATTAACAATTCTGGGGAGAACTTAAACGTTGGTCAGTACGCAACAGTGCCTCCGCTTTTTACCAAAGATTCCAGCTTCAGTTTCAGGATGCGCCCTACGTTCTATCGTATTGGCGTCGTTGAGGTATGACCTTAACTCCCCTTTATTATCAAAATGACTTCATCAGATGTGTTAATTTAAATCACTGAAATTTCCAACAGTTTCCTCCATGGACCTACAGGAATGAAAATGGCGAATGGGATGGTTACTGCATTAAATTGGCTAAAGCAATCGCTGACAAAATGAACTTCACTCACGATCTGGTAGAAAGTATCGGCTTTGGTCGCCGTGACAACGTCACAGGCCGCTGGGATGGATTGACCGGAGATCTGATTCATGGAGTTCGTACAGAAATATATTTACCATGCGCTCAAACGAAGGACTGTGTCAAGTGACAAACCATAAATCATTTTTACTAATTTAGAAAATCGACATTGCCGTGGCAGCGTACATTATGACTTCAGAAAGGGAGGAATTTATCGACTTCGTGTCGCCATATTATGAGCAATCCGGATTGCTAATCAGTAAGGTCTTCTACTTTTATTTGTGACTTTCTCCAGTTGAATAATGACTCATGTTTTGTTGCTTTGTAGCAATGAAGAAGCCTGAAACGAACAATTCACTCTTCAAGTTCATGACAGTCCTGAGGACAGAGGTATAGACTCCAAGAAAGCATTTTATACATTTTATTTCATTGACAGTAAACAGCGCTATGGAATGAACAGGTATGGCTGAGCATTGCTGGAGCCACCATCTCCACAGGTTTCATGCTCTGGTTCCTGGACAAATTCTCACCATATTCAGCCCAGAATAATCCTCACAAATACAAAAATTTCAGGTATGAACCCCAAACTTTTATTTTAAAAGAAGATCTGCAAATGTTGAATGAAATTGGCACACCGACTATGTGCAATTTTAGGAAATTTACACTGAAGGAAAGCTTCTGGTTCGCACTAACTTCATTTACACCGCAAGGTGGAGGTGAACCACCTAAAGGTATACCTTTCCCAAACTCTGCCAATTTGCTCGCTCTCTCTCTCTTTCACTCTTATGCTGTACGGGTCGGTAAGTCCCGACTGTACGTCCTAGGAGACTGACATTCATGAGTATAATAATATAGAAATAAGCCAAAGTTTCCACTCCAGTTCATTAATCACTTTCAAAGAAACTTAAGATGAGCTTGTTGTTTTTTTCGCTCTTTTTCCTCTTCCGCTCCAAACTGAGCAGCATTCTCGGGGAGAACGATTGTGGCTGCGTACTGGATATTCGTTGTATTGATGCTGGCCACGTTCACAGCCAATTTGGCTGCCTTCCTGACGGTGGAAAGAATGCAAAGTCCTATCAGAAATCTGGAACATTTGGCAGCTCAGTCAAGTGTCAAGTACTCTGTGGCACAGAACTCAACAGCTTACAATTTCTTTAAAAACATGGCCAATGCGGAAGAAACTCTTTATCAGTGAGATTTTTCACATTTTTCCCTGCATGTTCTCTTCCTTCAGAAATTGTGTATTATGATGGCCATAACGGTCACTAAAATATGTTTACTGGAGAGGAGATAGGAAGAATGAATGTAGCTAGTATTGTGAGGGTCATAATAATCGTTTGGATGTACACAGAATGTGGAGGAACTTGACACTGAAAGCCCCATCCTCAGCTAAGGAATACATTGTATGGGAGTATCCAATCCGGGAACAGTATATTCACATCAACTCGGTCATAGAAAAGACTGGCTACGTGGAAAACTATACTGCAGGCTTACAGAAAGTATGTATAAGTACAGTAAATGGCACACTATTTTTTATACATTTTTGTTTGTTTGTATGGCAATTTTGTTTACAAAAATGAACTTTACTCGCAGGCCATGGAGGATCAATATTTCGCATTCATTCACGACTCGGCCCAAACACGCTATGAAGTGTACAGGAATTGTAATCTGACAGTGATTGGGGAGGCATTTGCCGAGGCTCCATATGCCATTGCGGTGGCTCAAGGGAACCCACTACAAGACAATCTTTCTATGGCCATTCTCCAGCTTCAAACAGCAAGATTCTTCGAGGGTCTGTCGGCCCAGTACTGGAACTCTAGCCAGTGTCCCAATTTAGGAGAGGGAGAAAGTGACGGGATCTCTTTGGAGAGTCTTGGCGGAGTTTTTATTGCGACCATCATCGGGCTTGGAATTGCTTTCATTTCTCTGGCCATTGAAGTTTTCACAACGGCAAGGAACAGAAGGAAGGCTAAAGTGGAGGCAGATAATATGATAAAGCCTAATTTTGTTGGGCCTCTTGACTTTTATGGGGGAGGGCCCAAATCAGAAGCTTTCCGACGTGGTCATTTTCTCCCTGAGGTCATCAACTGATTTCTGCACACATGGCCACACACTCACGCAGTTACTTCTTTGTACGCTGATAATAACATAAACTTGTTGTACATATTTCAGCATTAAAGTGTCAGGGCTTGTGGCATCTGTGTGTGTACAGATAACTGTAAAACCGAGCTACGACTCTAGTCTGTCGTATTCGAGGCGGACTCTTCATCATGTTAGAATTGATGTGTAAATGCAATTTACAACACATAAATTACCACTGATTTCCAGTCCACCGGTTTATGTATTCGTGTTATTGGGTTAGATGAGTGTATCTCATGCTGTCCACACCCAAGATGAATTCCAGTGTAACAAAACTTTAAAATTGTGTCGCCAATGAATAATTAGCACCAAATAAACCATTTATTGTTGTAATGTTAACCATGATCACTCGCCTTTGATTCTTCATGTACGAACAAAGTCGGGAATTATTGCGACTTCCACCTAATTGCATTGATCTATTCATGGCTTAGATTTTATTATTCAACCCCTTCCTCCGAGCTCACCCCATGAGGAGCTGGTGATGTCCAAAAATAAGAATGGCCACCTTAAGTAATGATGAATGAACTATCATAACTGCCCCGTAAGACTCAAATAGGAAAGATAAATAATTGTTAAACGTCACCGGTTGTGGGAAGGAAGCAACCCTGAACTTGTGTCTTATGACAACATTATTTACCGAACGGTTCCTCCTTTAAATCAACTGCCCATCGGTCTTTGAACGTTTTTCTACTCCCAGCATTCGACAAGTGACGGTGGTGCGACGAGAACTCAAAAAATACTTTGAAAATTGTTGTGTTCCAACGTTTAACAAAAGTCGCAGTGTCTCTAGAAAAATGGTTCGCCGTCTTCCGAAGGTAAAGTATTTTTATTTCTATAAACGTATGCATCAGAACTCACAGATTTTCGTCAAATTTCCAGGTTTTTCTTCTTTCCTTTGCCTTGGTTGCTTTTTCATCATGGATAATGATGACACAAGCTGCAGGCATTCGTAATACTAGTCTACGTATTCCTCCCTTGAAGACACAACAGCCGGGACAATCTGATACCAAGAAACAAACCAACATGGCCATACGCTGTAGCGAGGGACACAAAAGATTTGGGGATCCTAATAATGAAGGGAAATTCTATATGTGTTCTTACAGCTCAGCACATCGTATCTGGATGGTTTATTCCTTTAATTGCCCCGCCGAGACAGTTTTTGACAATCGTTCTCAATCCTGTGGTAAAAAGTCCAATATCAATGCTCACAAGAAACCTTATCATACACTTGCCACAAGGTTCCAAGCCAGGCCTAAACCTAGCAGTGCTAACAATGCACTCCCAACATCAAGACCTTCAGCATCAGTAAAGAACCCTCTACGGACTACCCCTCGACCTGTGCCATCCCGTAACCGAGTGACATACACCCGGCCAAATCCATTCCGAGCACCGGTTCCTCTAACTGTTCCAACTACCACTACAACTTCTACAACACCAACAACAACCACCACCACAACAACAACAACTAGTACCACAACACCTCCTACTACAACTACCCCTCAAACAACGACAACAACAACGACATTACCTCCACCAACAACAACGACACCGAAGACGACAACCAGTAGAACGGACGAGGACTCATCTGAACTTGATACCAAGTCAACAGAAGTGGGTCCATCAAAGCATATTGGGATGATTCGGAAAGTAGCAAGCAACATTGCTTACCTTGCGGAAGTCATGGAGGGTTTACTCACTTCCTTGGAAGGTTTTATGAGTGAATGTGATGAGTTTGTAAAGGAAGACTATTTAGACGAAATATTGCCCAATATTTTCCCAGGAACTTCCTCCGAAGAAAAGACGAAAAATAAAGTGAAAACATCCAAAATCATCCCATCGTCTGCCTCATCTTTCCAATCTTCACCATCCTCAACGGAAATGGAAGATCAAGAGGGCAGCAGTAGCGAAGATGATTTAGAAATATTGTCATCCAATGAATTGAACAAGGAGGAATCTATTACGGGCGATATTCAATCTGAAGGGGGAATGACAGCCGAGAATGCCATGGGTCTGAAGCCATCCGAGTGGAATATATTTCTCAGTACTGTCAAGACTTCCGTGCCAACAACCCAATCTTCAACAGACAACGGGGAGAATCTGCCGGATGATACGGCTATGAATATGGCACTTAACAACAACAACAACAACAGCATGGAACCTACAACTACAGACGATTCTTCTACTACAATTCCAACAGGATCCAGCCATTCTCCATCGTCTCCTTCTGGAAATCAGCAAATTTTCACAAATGGAGCAAATCCAATGGGAAAATTATCCGCGGACTCAATGTTTCCGGCTTTGTTGACAAAGGGATCTACTTCTGGGGGTAATAGACGACCTAGGATCATTCCTCTTGAACCATTGCTCTAGTTTCAATAGTAAACAAATATGTAATTTTCGTAAAGTCGTATTTATTTATTTTTTCTGTATATGTGACATGATTTTTTATATTTATTCCTTTGAAATCTAGTAAATTTTGGGATGATTTGAAGAGGAATAATCCCTTCTTTTTCATGCTCTCATCATCATCATCCATGTATAACCATCATTATCATTTTTCTCCTTCATCATTCTTCCATAGGACCAGAAAATATATTCTCCAAAATTCTAATTTACAAACCCTCCCACACATTTTCCCTATCTTTGAACTTTATCTTAATGAGCCCCAACCAATTACCATAATGATCAATTAGACCTAAAAAGAGATCCTTTCAATCCGATTCTCTTTCCGCCTCAGCCCCACTCCTTTATTTATTTCTTTCTTTCTCTCAAACTCGCTTGCTTGATCATGGTTGGTAACATGCAATGAAACTGTTGTTGCTCACTCTACCGACAATAACAACCTTTGTCTCCTACAAGACCCATACATACACACACACATTGCTGAATAAATGGGTAGTATACAGTTCTTCTTTATCCTCAGATAATCCACTGAACTGGACTTGAAACACATCCAAAGGAAAACAAAAAGGCAAAGGAATTAGGGGAATAAGACAAGTATTAATACGACGGGCTTTCCGGGGAGCATTTGTATAAATTTCTTAAAGGCAGAAGAGATGATGATGAGAGTCCAGTGGCCCGTCCTTTCAAGTCCCTGTGGACTGTTGATTAAAATGTAGAAGAGAAAACACTTGAATGAATGCCTTACCTTGATCATCTCTTGACGCTGAAAATAAACTTTACGGGGAAACTGCCATAGGCTGTCAACTTGATTCTCTCATCCGCCGCCTCCCGTCTCATTCACTTCTCCTTCACTCACTCTCCACCTTCATTCAATCACCATTCCTGTACTATTCATCCTCATTCATTCAAAGCACAAACATGCTCTCAAATTTCCCATTTATTTAGAGCAAAACAGCTCCAACATTTATTATTGCATTCTTAGTGTTTTTTCCACGTTCTCATATGGTGAAGACAGCAAGGGTATAAGGATGGAATACGAAAATCAAAGACAAGACGCACGTACGCAAATCTTCTCGCTTTTGTAGGAATCGTTAAAGGAATCAGAACATGAAGTTAACATGGTCGTTTGCATTGTCATCACGTACTTTGAAGCTAATCGACGTGTTAGATCCGTCTGTATACAAGTATGTGAGCTTGACTGCCAGGATCATTTCAATCCTAAAGTCGTCGGGAAAAGCTTTATAAAGTACATGTAGTAGTAGTAACATGGAAAGACATTTATAAGCCTCTCATACAAGTGATCCTTCTCGCTTATCAGTTGAAGAAAGCCCGGACACACTTTATGAGCCTCATGACACATGAAGGAAGTGACTGGGAAAAGTGCAAGGAGATGTTTCAATTACACACACATACACACACACATGTCATGTGAGCATTAAAGTAAGACTCGTGTCACCTGTACAAATACCTCATTCTTGAGGAGACTTCCTCCTGCAGGCGACAATGACGTTTTAACTGGATATGCATCCACACACTTGAACTCGGCGTAGCTATAGGTATACATTCCGATAGCTAAATGTATGGGAGCGTAGCTATTACAGAATGTGTAAAATACGATTGTCGGTCCCTGTCGTTTATTCCTCGGCTCCTCCACCACGGGTGCCGGTGACAATCATGCAAATGTTTCCACAAGGGACATTGGAATGAGATGTGACACTTTTATTTTTAGTGAAGCATTTCATCTCCACTAGTTTTTGCATAGTTGGCCTATTTTTAAAATCCTTATACTAGCATTAGTACGTACGAATTTTGCATATAGAGTACAAGTAGTAAGCCTAGTTCATTTTAAAAGTAATGATGATGATGGAACGTTCAGTTTCATATATAGATGCTCAAAATCATGTAACTTGTGTCTTAGGCTGCTGTTCTATAGTACACCTATGTCTGGCAAGCCTCCTGCCAGCCTTACCTTCTTCTACTTCTTCTCCTTGTTCAGTTTGGAACGACAGAAAAAAAAATTGTGTCTTTCACATTGGCCGGGTTAGGAAGGAGTTTAATATATGTGGAGACGGTGGGGAGGACATATCGCATAGCACTTCTTGATGTCTCTTCTCCTTTACATATGTCTCTCTTCTTTGGTGTCCTACGACGGACCTCCCTAAAGGATTTTTGAATACTACATGCAAATTCTCACTTTGCCACTACTAACACATGTATATATATCCGGACCTCATGGAGTGCTCTTACCATAGAACACCCGCTTACTTCCTTCCTCCTTCTCGTCCTCCTCCTTCTGACAAACGGCATTAAAAAAATTACGATGCACTTGTCCACATCTATAGCTATAGCATGCATACACATCCATTACAAACTACGAGTGGGAAACAGGTGACTGAAAAGCAAACATAGCGTGTTTTTCAATTATTATTCCTCACATTTCACACTTGAAAATTAGCACGTACGAATCCCATAAGGAAATCAATGAACCACTGTCTGTATGTTTCACATGCAAATGAGCCCGGATTATCCTTC
>JAQFYD010000184.1:0-25593 GCA_034694225.1 Bourletiella hortensis | reverse complement strand
AGCATAAAAAGCAGAATTTGATAGGCTGAAAAGCATAATTGAAGCTCGAAAAAAAGCAGATTTTGGTTCGCCTTATTTATCATGGTCATGGTTATGGCAGTTGCCACGGACACAATCCTGGTCCGGGGTGATATGGTGTGCTAACGTGTGTCGTAAGTGCCACTGGAACGGAGACGGCAGTTTTCACAGCACCGTCACCGTCGCATGCAAGTTATATGCGTCAAGTCTCAAGTTTCCGTCTCGGGATTGGATAAAATGTTCTTGTTTTCCTTCAGAAGCCATACGATTAAAAGAAAAGACTGAGGCCATGACGTGAACCACACACTGTTGACACTATTAAGAACAAGGCAGTATACTTGCTTGTTTATCAGCATGGAAAGCAGAAATTCATTTATATAATACTGGAGTACAAGGAAGTGGAACTTTTTCCAATGTGGGCTGCATACGAGCAGTGTGTCTATCTGCAGCAAGAGGCTAACACTGCTTGAATGCACACATGATCATTTCCTTGAGTCCTGGTTCTACATGAACCTGTCCCTTACAATTTTTAGCGTAGGTCCATGATGTATCAGTATTAAAAAAACAGTATTGCACCGAATTATACTTTACTTGCGAGAATCTATTAGTTGTAGTGACATATTACGGGAAATTGTGGCACGTTTCCCTTTTGTTGTTCTTAAATTGACGACACACCAAACATCAAAGAAATGGCTTTTGCTGGATTTTTAGACTTTTTTCAGAAGGAGAAGGTAAAGTTGGCCTTGTCACAAGGGAACCTATAATTCTAAAGCATACTCAAGGTTTTTCATTTGTATCAAATAGTTCTTGTACTTATAACCATGTTGAACATGATTTTGTAGACTTTTCGGCCCGTAAAGAGAAAATTTGAACCAGGAACACTACGCTACGGTTTGCACAAAGCTGCTCAAGCAAGTCTTTCCAGTGGTATAAATCTTGCTGAGGCTGTGAAATTACCTCCGGGTGAAGACCTGAATGACTGGGTTGCAGTTCATGGTAATTCCATTGTTTCAACATTGCATTACTTTTGGATGTGGCATGTGGCATAAATGCTTCACAAGTGAAGATACTATTAGAATCGAAATTCATATGTGTTGATAGAGTATAGAGTTGTTGAGGAAATGCAGATTTGTGTAATATTTATGTCTTTTGTAGTGGTGGACTTCTTTAATCGCGTCAACCTCATCTACGGCACTGTTTGTGATTACTGCACAGAAAAGTCCTGTCCTGTTATGTCTGGGGGGCCAAAGTATGAATATCTATGGTGTGACCCTACCAGTCCACAATACAAGTAAGTAAGAGGTGACAAATGTTTACTGTCATATTAAGTTCTTTCATCTGAGGAACGAACCCTTACAAAAATTTAGGAATGAGTAGGGATTTTTTACTTATAATTTTGTAAACGTTTAGGAAACCAACAAAACTTCCAGCACCGACGTACGTTTCTTGTTTAATGGAATGGATTGAAGCTCAAATAAATAACGAAGCTGTGTTTCCTACAATGACAGACCACGGGTTCCCGAAAAACTTTATTTCGATTTGCAAGAAAATTTTGACGAGACTATTTAGAGTATTTGTACATGTCTATATTCACCACTTTGATAGAATTGTTGCATTAGGAGCGGTAAGTGTTCGAGCTTCTGTAATCCTTCACGCTGCTAGTAAATGTGCTAATGAAATTGAACTGTCTAGGAAGCACATGTGAACACCTGCTACAAACATTTCTACTACTTTATTACGGAATTCCAGCTGGTCAGCAGTAAGGAACTTGAACCTCTTCAAGAAATGACGGCCAAGATTTGTCGTTAGTGGATGATGGTGAAGAAAAAACTTCGCCCCGCACGGTAAAAGCGGTATCGTTTATCGTTCAAAGATTTTTATGCCAAATGTACCTTCGTAGATCTTGCACTCATTTATTTTAAGGGAGAAGCAGAATTTCATGCAGGCGTAAGCCTTGCCTGTTATAAACATTTATTAAATGAAGAGTCCGTGTACGAACCAGCATTTCTGTCATAAGTGTATGTCAGGTCACATGTCAATAAACTGTTATTTTCAGCTGTTGCTAAAAGCAGCAAAATAGATTGTGCTCTTCGGAGGAAGCCATGTAATCCAGTAGGGACGGCACTGCACTGGCGGGGCACAAAGGACATGCCCCCTCGAATTTTAGACAGTGAGAACTAATGCCGTTATCCCCACCTCTAAATGGCTGGAGGGCCAAATATTGCACAAACATCACTAATCATGCAGAATTCTCTTGGCAACTTTTCCTCAGCCCGTGGCTCCATTTTTATGCGGCATTTGTGAAACTTCTCCAATCTCAGAGATCTCAAGATTCAAGTTCTTTCGAGGTTTTTCGGCGCCTTTGCATGATTTATGGGCATTGTCTCTCCATCTCTCTCAAAATCGATCCCAAGCTACTGATGGAATCTTACAGTTGGCTCTTAGCTCCACTTACATCCTTCTTCATCCTTAACAGCCTTTTCGCTAGCTGTTCGCAAGACAAACTAGCACTCTACAAAAGGCAGTGCGTACTGCACTGAACGAGCTTAACAAATTGAAAGGAATGTCTGATAGTCACATCTGAGCCACCCACGGCTGTACTGGCAGTGATGGCAATTTTCGGTCCCACGAACAAGTGTCCAATAGGCTGGTTTAGTTTTAGACAAGGCTACTAGAGCACATATGCATGCATGCTAAACCTATCTGTCAATGTTGCACGCCATACCGCAGTTCTTCAAGCGACTAAATATTCGTACAACCTAGGCCGGTAGCGGTCATCAAAGGCCAAAATGAGGAAGGACTCATGGACTTATTGCATTCTTCTTTGAAACCGATCGAAAGGACGCGAACAACAGTAGTAGAATTTATTAAAGTTCCTGAAAGAGTGAAACAAAATCGGCAATCTGCGTCGGCTGTTTCAATTTGAAAACTTAACCGTAAAATGTAAAACCAGATGTACAACTAACACTGAAGCGTATACTACGATGTATAAGTCGGCGTACTAGGTTTAGAATTGAGTTGGGTGCCTTCGTGCGGGACTGGTTCGGCCGTTATTACGGTACTAGGGCCTGAACCCATCGGAATAGTGGTATTTGTTCCGTCAGCATTTCGTTCGTCTTGCTCTTCCTGCAAACCAAAGCCACCAGAGCTCATTAGCAATAATTTTGCTACATCGCAACAATCCAATCATTCAGAGTGCTGAACTACCGGTATAAGATGATTTAAACATCCGACTTACAAAATTGTGGTAATCCGTATTTTCTGGAACATTGGGGCGACACTTTCCACAGCAGCAGTTACAGCAACAACAGAAGCAGCAACAGCAATAACAACCAGTTAGAATGCCGATGGTACAAAATAACACTTTTGCCCACTTGGACTGCAGAAGGAAATATGTAGATACATTCTCTTCTCCGAACTGGTCCGCAATGTAGAGTCCTAACGATCCATAATTATCGTAAATGGCCTTTTTGGTCTCGTCTGATAGAATGCTGTGCGCTTGATTTATTTCTTTGAACTGCAGGAAAAGACAGATTTAATACATACATAAATACTAACTACTAACAACTGCCGTTACGTAAACAACTTATGGATCACACAAACTGAAGGAAATGGCCACTTTACCTTTTCAGCTGATTCCGGATTGTTTGGATTTTTATCCGGGTGGTACTGAAGAGCTAGCCTCCTGTAAGTTTTTTTGATTTCCTCCTGAGTGGCTGTTTTCGGCAAGCCTAGGGTTCGGTAGTGGGTTTCCCCTGACGTTCTTTATAATGAGATAAATTTTTAGCACTCATGGGTTAATGCAATTCCTGGATTGTTTGGACTACTTACGAAAGACGTCGATCCATAATTCTTCATAAATCTGCGGTCTCCTAAGTGAACTAAACTGAACCCAGGTCAAGCAGCAGTACTTACTGCTTCCAATACGCAGCAATATTTAGAATGAGATAGTGAATATTTACTACAATGAAGATATCCCCACTATAGATTACATTAGGTCCTTCTACTCTTGAAATAATATACTAAATAAGCAATATCACAAATTAAAACCTCCAGCCTCGAACTTTTACTATACACACAATGTTAACACCTGCAAAACTATTCTTTCCACGCACTTTATCAATTGTATATATATAAAACATGTTATGCGGTAGCGGTTCAAATGCTTCGAAGAGCGGAGCTTACTTTTTCAGTGTTGAATAGTAGTATTTTCGGCACTGTAAACCAGAATGGAATTAACAACACAAAATATGCCTCACTAATTCCAGTAGTTTCGTTTTTACGAAATAGCTCCGGCACAAGTCCATGTAAGGAAAGGAGCTTACTGTTCGTCACAACGCGAACCACAGAATTGAAAGACCTCGAGTGCGGAATTTACGTTACTCAACTGTACGCAACACTGGTGGAGGTGGACTTGTCTCCAAATCAAGCTGGACTGCCGGCATTGGAAAAATTTTCCCTCGAAATTTAGGCAAAACTATTTGATTACAGGAGTCGTTTCCATGCATAATGTAATAAATAATTACTTGTTGAGACCTGGCAAACACTGTACGGCCTGTTTCTTGACGCACCTCCAACTGTTGCAAGAGATCTAGTACCGTAAGCAATAATGGCCACTTTTAGCATCTGCGACAAGGTGTATTTGTTGTGAAACTACGGATATGGTAAAAGGTGCTACGTTTCGCACTTTCGCAGTAGCCCGCAACCATCGCATTGCAATGGCCTCATCCGACTTTCCTTTGTCTTTTATGCCATTATGTTTGAAAAAGCAATTGATAACGTTTAGTCGTCAGACCCGTGTCTGCTTCGAAGTTCCGGATTTTATGGTTGTCCTTCATTTCCTCCTTTTGGACTGCCACCATCGACAAGTCACAAGTGGAAGTTTTTTAATGCAAGCCGGAGTACCGGTCGGAGTGTGGGGCGAAATATGATGGCGATAATGGGATACCTCTGCTAGCAAGCCACTTTGACGTTATGTGAAAGGGCGAGTCGGCAAAGGGGCCAAAATTGTGAATATTTGCAGGATAATTAAAACGAAATAATTGTATTTATTTGGCAAATTTAGTTCTTTCTGTTTGCTGTGAATTATAAGAATTAGAATTAAAGAGCCCGGAAGAACAAAAAGCGTTCTCTACGCTTCAGAGAACTGGATTCGGGCACGCCAACATGATGCTGCTGTTTGAGCGAATGCTTAGTAACATCAGTTGTTGCTGCAATGAAAATCTAGAATTATATACATGTTTCTAGTTGCCATCCAGTTCTTCATTGGGCACAAATCTTCTCCCGCTCTGATTACTATCCTCCTCCTCTTCTTTACTTTCATCCTCCTCTTCTTCTTCTTGCTCCTGTTCGAGTAACTTGCGAGCAAGTTTAACGGCATAGTATTCATTGTAGTGTGCTTTCCGTTTCGATTCAAAAAACTGTCGCTTCGCTATGGCTTCGGGGTCATCATCAACTTCCTCCTCTGATGACTCTTCAGCGACTGGTTTCGAAATGTCATCCTTAGCTGTCTCTAGCCTGCAACATAAAGGCGTAACGATTGAATTAAGCTAACCGTAGTCTTCATTATTCAAAGCTCATCCTAGAATATCCATACTTTTCGTCAGGTCAGGTACGCCTAAAGTTTTTGCCTACAGTAAGTTTCTGATTTGTTATGGCGACGGCGAGTACGGCAAAACTGCATGCACACGTGCAACTAATTCCATTAAACTGTGTTCCTCAATATTGTTTCACGACAATTTGACATTCGTCACAAAATTTTCAGGAATGTGTAACTTGCATAGAACATACGAAAATCACATGTGAAATAAGAACGGCAGCACACAATGACCTTTTTCCTTTTTTTCAAATCCTTAAAGGATTTAATTTCACAAGAGCAATCTAAGTCTACTACTAAGGCTGGCCACCTTCGTCGCTTTGGCTCTCTCTTGGCATCACTGAACGAGATTACATTCGCACAACCATACTTTCCTGAAGCATCCAGGGATGGAAGACGCCATGAGTTCTGCTAGGCAATTAAAAACCCCTAAGATGTGTCGGGCTAGGCTTCTATGCACACAAGCTCGTAATATAAGATAGTTTTCATCGGGAGATTAGCATACATTATTTCTGGTGACAAATGACCATGGCGTTCACTCTACTGCAGGAACCACAGAAATTTCAACTAGCATCCGACAACGAACTTACCTCTTAGATAGAAGAGTTGGGTCGATCCCTTGCTCGCTAATCTCTAAATCGCCTCCGTCATCATAGTAATTGAAAGGTGTTTTCGGCTCTTCTATCTTCATGTGACCATAATCTTTATCCGGTGGATGTAATGTTTCAATTATGTTCATTTCATCAAACTTGGTAGATTTCCTACGATTGAAGGAGGAAATTTTGTAGAATCCGTCAGAAGACATTGACAGTTCAAGACTTCATGCAATATATAATAGCGTTTCTTACCTATTTATACATGAACTTATAGTTTCGGAGCTACCAAAACAAGCGGACTGGGTCGAGGCTTGGGAAGTACTGCATACACTAGGCTTGTCGAAACTGGAAGACTGCTTCAGAATTCCTTTTGGTGGTTTCTTATTCAAATTTTCGGACATTTTCGCTTCTCTGTAACGTATCTTCGCAGGTGTGTCAAAATACAATAACTATTTCCGCTCCGACTCACGACTAAAGTACCCAAGCCGTACTTCCTGTCAATGATGAACTAGACTCTCTCTCTCTCTCCACTGGCGAATGAAAAACTGGGAAAAATGACTTAGTTTGGTATATTTTCGGCTTGACACTTATGGTAACACAGACCAGAGTGAAATATAGAAAACTTCCATCTCGCAACAATCAATAATGTAATAAATTATCTCAACAAATTAATAGTTTCAGCAAATCTAGAGCTACCACATATTTTCTATTTCCTGCTGTCACTGTCACTTGATCTCAATTAAATCACGCCTTCAGAGTTGAATCCTTTTAGAAGACTTAACCATTGTTACTGTTAACACACCCAAAGAAATTCTCAAGTGAAAAACTTTGTTGTCATTTATGGTTCCCGCGTGCACTGCCGTAAGGATTTCATAGACAAGTGAGATGGCGCTTATAAACTTTTTCTGTATCTAAAAATTCTGGGCTGCGACCCCAAAGCTTTTCCAGGGGCTTTCAGCCTTTACTTTTGCAGAATGTCAAGTCCTGGGCCAGGAGCGATTGACGCGGATGCAAAATATTCCAGTGACAAGGGGTTCTGTTGGAGCACAGAACTTATACCATTGGGGGTGCAAATCAAAGTACATCTCTCAGCTTCGGCAATGCAAAAAGGGCTTCTTCTAACTCACTAGAGATTTTGCCAGTCTTCTTTCACGAAGTCTGTATACATGGATGAAACTGCATTATGTAAACAGTAAGCCAAGTGTATCGTAGGTGTTTTTGGAGCGGAATTACAAGACAAGCAATACTTACAAAGCCACATCCCTGCTTGGATAGTTTTCCAATGCCGACGGTGTGCTTTATTAACACCCACATAGCAAAAACAGAAGATTCACTGCCCAAGCCCAACCGTAGGTATTGTATATTGCGTATATGTTCGGTTAAAGCTGAACTGATTAAGCAGCTGAGGTGCAAAAACAAGAGTAGGACAGCAGGAGATTTAAGACACAAATATTTGGCAACTGCTGCTCTTTTTTGGCCCGTATTGATTCCTAAATTCTCTATCCCACAATCACTACTTCCATCGGTCATGCTGTTATTTTACCTGAACTAGACAGTGCTGCAATAAATGTTGAGTTTCTGTTATTTAAGTTCGTCACTAGATTCTTGTAACTAGTTGCAGTAGTAATATGAAACCTGACTTCTATAAAATAGAGCTGAATAAAACTGAATGGATTTTACCGAAGAAATACCAAAATGTGCTCCCTGTTGGGTCTGGTGCCTACGGACAAGTCTGGTTAGCTATAGAGTCCTAATTTGCTCTCAACTCTTTCTCGAATTAGAATAAGTGATTGATAGCATTGCATTTGTAATTTTTAACTTCTGCCTTTTCCTGTTCAGCTCAGCAGAATGTAATGAAACTAAAGAAAAAGTCGCAATAAAGAAACTGTCGAGACCCTTTCAGTCCGCCACTCATGCAAAGCGCACATACAGGGAGCTGCGAATGCTTAAGCATATGAACCATGAAAACGTAAGTACACGAATTCTGGTTAACTAGAACACAAGTTAAGCATTTTTTTCTGCCGCCTTCAATGAGAGTTTTCTGTGTAGGTCATATGTCTTCTGGACGTTTTTACCCCGGATGAGGGGGAGAACATAAATGATGTGTACATGGTTACTCCACTTATGGGGGCGGATCTCAACAATATTGTGAAAACCCAGAAACTATCCGACGAGCATGTTCAGTTCTTAGTATACCAAATCCTGAGGGGTCTCAAGTACATACATTCTGCTGGAATTATTCACAGGGTAAAAGACTGCTTCATGTGCTAACTGTCTCAACGACAGCATCTTCAAAGGCTATATGAATATGTATCTGATGATCAAGGACTTGAAACCTTCAAACATCGCCGTAAACGAGGATTGCGAGCTTCGAATTCTAGATTTCGGCCTTGCACGCCCAACTGAAACCGAAATGACCGGATACGTTGCTACAAGATGGTACCGGGCTCCCGAAATCATGCTGAATTGGATGCACTATAATACCAGTGTCGATATCTGGTCAGTGGGGTGCATTATGGCGGAGTTGCTAACCGGGAAACCGCTATTTCCTGGAACAGATCGTACGGTGCCAAATTTCTTTCGCAAATTTTTACCTCTCAAGTGAGATTTCCGCATTTAGTCTGCTCCGTTCTATTCCAGACATAAATCAGCTCAACCTCATCATGGAATTATTGGGAAAACCTGGCAATCACATTCTGGAGAAAATTTCCTCAGAACCAGTTAGTGGTAGCATATAACCCCTCCAAAAGTGAAGCATTCTTGTAACGATTATTTTTGTACAGGCTCGTGTCTATATCAGATCTGTACCACCCATGGAGAAGAAAGACTTTAAAGTGGTTTTTAAAGGATGTAATCCCCTTGGTGAGTACCTGTGGCAGTCTTGCACTACGAGACATTGTCATAAACTTTAACAAGGCGGTGTTATACAACTATTACTTCTGAATTTAAACAGCAATCGATCTATTGGAAGCTATGTTAGATTTGGATAGTTCGACACGAATTACTGCCGAACAAGCTTTGAGTCATCCGTACGTCAGTCAATATGCCGATGTTTCGGATGAGCCAGTGTCGTTGCCTTATGATCAGTCCTTCGAGGATATCGAAGCTCCAACAGAAACTTGGCGACGTAAGTTGCTTGTGATGTGAACATTATTCTGGCCTAGGTGTACACTCGGATTTCTTCATTATGCGATTTGCTTAGGTCTGGTGCTCGAAGAAATCCATAGTTTCAAGCCACCTCACGATGAAGTAAGGTCATCAACACCCGGGTAGTTTTTAGTTGGTAACGTGACATTATTGCCTCAAGAAAGCAACAAGAACTCGCCAAGCCAGTATTAACAAAATGTACTGGTATCGCGTCCCTTTAAAAAGTGCCTTATATTAAGTCAAGTACTTTTGCAATGATTCCAAGGAAACCTAACCCCAGTAAATACATAATGTTTAAGTACCTAACAATAAACAAGCTAAATAAAACCCACACTAACAACCATAATGATAATTGCTCAAACTTAGTTTTCTTCAGCAATTTAATGAAATTACCTATACGACACATACAGCGTAGGACGAATTTTTCATTAACAAATGAAAAAGATCGTGTCAATGAGCTTGCTACCCCCTTCCGGGGACAGACAATCCAACTCACTAGTCACTACACAGAGATGTTGAAGAACAAGCAAGGATGTGATATTTTTAGACACATTACTTGAGGACCAAAAATAAGCCCTTGGAGGTGCCTCGGTGAAAAGGGATAATTACGGAAGATTTTCTTCACAACAACATCTTAAAACGAAGTAAACACGCTAATAGTCCTCCCCTCGAGAAACAACCTCTTTGCAGCTGGGTCTTAATAAAATAGTGTGTTCAAACTGAGCAGTATAACATCCTTTGACATCACATAAAGGAGGGTAAGCCTCGATAATACCCTTCTCACATAAATCTTTAAGGGCCAGCAGGTATTTGCTCTGACCAAGACGGTCCAACCAGCGGCGACAAAAAGCAAGGGTGCCGAAGTTTTGGTTGATAACTCCGAGTAACTGCTTAGATTTAGTCATTCGCAGTGGAACATGCCCCACGAAAAAGTCTTTCATATAATGAGAAGTCTCCATATCGTCGTGTACAACACCCCGTCCAGTAGAACCGAATGTTTCAATTGCGTAAACTTCATTCTCCTCCATTTTTGTGGAGTCGCCACCCTTGACGATAGGCACTGTTTTTCCCGCATGAATGCCTACAGGTTGTCAGATAAAATAATCAAATACACGTGTACAGCCAAACTATAATTATAGCGTGTGAACACCTTGTTTTAGATGTTGGATACTTACGATATTGATCGATCGAGTGTCCATTTAAATTCCGGATGGATTTAACTTGATAAACTTTCCCATCAATTTCAACTTCATAGCTCTCCATAACTTCCTGAACGGCGGCTCCAATGTCACCAAGGCGGACGTCAATCCCAGCTTCACGGATTCCCGTGTTAGTAGCCTCACGTACTGCCTCCAGTAGTTTATCATATTTAGGGTTATAAGTCAAAGTAAAGGCGCAGTCAATTATCCTCCCTAAGGACACAATCATGATAAATTCTTATGCTCGTATCAAATACTTTCTAATCCCAAAATGACTCCTGACATAAAGAGTATCCCTTACCGTTCACGTGAGTCCCAAAATCTATTTTACATACATCGTCCACTCCAAGAATGGTAGTGTCTCCCGCATTTGGCGTGTAGTGTGCGGCACAATGATTTAACGAGCATCCTGTTGGGAAAGCTAACCCGCTCTTCAACCCATCTTCTGCAATAAGCCGACGAGAAGTCGCCTCTGTCAACATAAGTAAAATAAGTCAGGTTATGTCCGTGTCTTGCTACAAGTAATTACCTTCCGCACAATAACCAACATAAAACATCATTTTCCCAAACAAATACTGTACCTAGTTCCTCCACAATCTGAAACATCGACATTCCAGGCTTAATCCATTCTCGCATGTATTGCCGTGTATCTCGATGAGCTTGAGCAGCTGTTCGATATTCATTCCACATTTCTTCATTTACCATGTCATTAGCTTTAAGCTCTTCCCGAGGTGTTTTCCCTTTGACCTGATCATCTGCATTCTGCTTATAGTGCATGATTTCACCTTCTTTCGGCGGACAGTTCTTGTACAACTCACAAGCAGGTATTGTCGGAGGGTTGGTTTGAATGACTGGTGAATCTTCTATACCGACATCAGGATTCACTTGAGCTGCAGATTAAACAAATCGAACCATCTAAGTAATTTCTTCACGTGCAATAACTATGTTATTAAGGAATACAAGAAAGGATACATCCACAAAATTATATGACTTACATTTGTTTTTCTTCCTGTTTCGCTTCTTCTTCTTGTTTCGTGTCCCTTGATCCCCTTCCCCGACTTCGTCAGGCTCATCTTTATCATCTGCACCCTCCCCATTAACCGTAAGGGACTGCAACTTCTCCAATTCATCTGTGTCGACCTTTTCAATTTCAACGGTTGACATCATGACCAAACCAGACTAATACTACACCCTTGCTGGCTTCTGCGTTATTTTCTTACCACGTTACACTATGCAACTGATTTCGGTGTTTATATCAATTTATTTTACAACTAGCAAAAAACAAACTTTAGCACGTCCCATGCACTCTCTCACTATAAACCTCTGCCTTCGTGGTCCGCTGGTTGAAAAGAACCGCCAATTATGGGGGCAACTGATGTCGGAACGGGGCGTTCAATAGTGTCGTTATCAAGCACCTGGCCCTAGCTTGGACCCACCCCCCTGCCCCAGTAATCCAATTTTAAAGGGGAGCACTGGGCCCCTTTGATAATGCCATTATTGCATGGCCCCCAAACACATAGAGTGACCGTCTCCGCGAAGCCCTGGTGCACCTCCCGACTGTCATTGTGCAACATGATGGAATAACTGACATCTGGCAACCCTATGCCGTCTCCATTGTCGATGAGCAATATGGAAGTGAGTTCGGGCGCTTCGATGCAGGGACTGGGACTGGCACTCAAGCCGAGCCCTTTCAGAGCCACGGACCATCGTTGGTTTAGCTTAGAAAAATGCGTTCGCCTGCAGGTGGACAACAAGGCCATTTGGAGTCAAAAGTTTTGTTAGAATTCCCGAGTACATGCTTTAAATGTAAGTACTTGAACTGGACGCAGGCCTCGTGACAATCCTTCGCATTCTCGAAGAGCTTCAGCTCAAATATCCTGATGTTTCATTTATGATTAAACCGTAAGGAATTCATTAAAATGGAGTTCCTAACTGCATGATTTCTGCTTAAACGTACATTTTATTTTATTTTTCATACGAAAAACTTCGAATGGGGGGAAGGTGGCATTGCTACATACAGAAAAAACGTAGCTGCCATAAATTGGCCTCTCACAAGTGTGACAAGACGCTGAACCATCTGCATTCACACGTAATTTCAATCCTAACACCAGTAGCCGCTTTAGGACTTCAACAATAATACTTTGCCAAAAAACTGGCGAGTCCCATTTCAGTCTGGAATGGCGATAAGACGGATAATAAGAACAAGATTAAAAGATTTTTTTTTAAAATTGCAGATCTCATTCGCGTTAATGATGACTGCTAACATCTACAAACCCTGACGTAGCCTCATCCATGTAGACTTTCCGAGAGCTTTCACAAAATGGTCGTCAACTGAAAAACATAGACCCGACATAAATAAACCATTACAAATTTTAGTTCGCCAACTTGAGTGGTTACCTGTATTCTCCAGCTGTGCGGACGGGGGCTGAACAGACGAACCAACTGAATTCGTACAAGCTGCGGTTGCAACATCGTAACCATCATTACTGCTATGGTCCCCGCTGGCAGAATTGTTATCCTTCTCCTTAGTACTTTCTTCATTTTTGCCTGTCATTATGAAAACATGGAAATTACGACTGAATCCGCATTTTTATCCGTAATAAAATAAAATGTTAGCAAATGACTTCAAGACTATTACCGTTTGAGTTACTGAATACAGAATTGTAGAATTCAAGGCCTAGAGATTTTTTGAAGTGATCATCAACATCGAGACCAGCCATGCTTATAGCTTGATGGCTAGCGTAGGATATCACACTCGGTCGTTTTCTCTTCACTTCATGCTCTGATGCTGATGTTTCTTCCCCTCCGGACGAACTCGATCTTCTTTTGGGCTTCTTAATGGACATATCTAGTGGCGTATCTGAGTCGTTGTCAGGAGAAGGACGTTTTGGCGTATCCAAGACATTTCTTCCTGCAGCACCTACAAGCATACAAGAATTTTAATTACTAACGTTGACCTCCCTGTTATTCTAAAATACTGCTTGTTGCTAAAATTGATCACAGCAATCGTGAGAAAACTTGGCGATGATATCACGATATGCATTAATTAATTAAGACTATAAACTACACATTGGTGATATAATGGGAAATAAGTGCGTTTTCAGCTTGACTGGCATTCGAATCGTGACCACAGAGCGATAAGACGGTCCAAATTTCTCAAACATCTTCTTGGTATTGGTAAACATTTCAGAATACTTTGACTTCTAATGCAAAGTGCAAGAGTTGAACTGTTGAATAATTCAAACGCTACATCTCAAAGCTTTAAAGTTCGTCAGCTGTGACAACGTAGAATTTCTGCCAGAATATATAAATAAAGAGTAATTCTAGGAAGACCCAAATAACTTCGCAACCCGCATGTCTGGAAATTCTTAAAATGCTAACACATGTTAGTACCCTAGAGTAGTGGATTCCAGCGGTACCATAGTTTCCTTCCAAACCGCAAAATGATTCGTTTTGCTAATCAGGAATAGAAGAACATGAAGTAAAGCACTCTTTGGTGCACTGTAGATACCAGAAGAAAGGGTCCACAGCGGACCTACTGCATGAGTTGTTACCATTTCGCTTGTACATTTTCTACACATTTCAGCAGATTACCGCGGCAGCGGCTGATAATAAATTAAGGCGATTTATAAATCGAAGCTGTCTCCGATGTCTGAATCAACATTTCGAGCCTGTGTTTCGATAGCAACCAGGCGTTCGTGTTATGAGGGTAAACTAGTACAGTTTGAAATATAATAAATTACTTTGTGAACTCGACAGATTGAGCGAACTGTCATCACTTCTCGACGAAGTTTCATCGTGGACATTTAACTTGAGGATGTGATGTCCATTATTTTCAGTTTTGGACCCCTGTGCCGAATTCGATGAGTCGATACCACAGCTTCTGGAGACCATCCCCGCTGCTCGACTTAATATATCCAAAGGCGACTCCATACCAGGCTCCAGCGTGGATATAATCGAAAGAGTCACAGCCTTTGCAACAAATTAAAGATCATAGAAAATTTAAAATTCAGGTAATGGTACTTGAAAAGGTAAATCACCTTCATTCATACTTACTCTAACATACGTACGAAATCACTGCGTCAAAATGCAACAATGCTGCTTACATATCATCCTGCAAGCTCAGAACCAACACAATGTGTACATCGTTGGTCCAAAATTTATCTTCAAAATGAAAGTTAAGTTCTCAGGTCAGGACCAGAACACTGCATTACTTGGAGGTTAGATGTCAGCGAAACTAGTAAACAAATCAGTTTATTCACTGCACTATAAGCTTATGTATTTTACAAACAACCGCGAGAAGATATCAACATTCCGTACACCATGAAAATCTTTCGCTACAGTAGCTTCGGAATTCATACAGTTTTGTGCGGGTTCTTATCACTGCATTCCTCCAGTAACTCGAGAGACAAGAGAACACGAGCGTTCAACTCCCAATGCATTCATGCTTTCTGTTCCCTACAAAGTTTACGTCTCAACTTGAGATACGTGATGGAGACCAGTCTCACACACTCTTCGTCTCCGCACCCAATCAGCTTTCTGTCTAACTCTAACTTCAATCTGTGCGCCACATCCAGAATAAACAGTTTGAAAAAGTTCTTCAGTCAATTCAGCTAGGCATAATCAAAAGCTACGAATTTGCGAATAATCAGTTATACACAAAATGTTTCCTGCATTTATTTTAGAACCCAATGTTCAAATCAGCAGTGTCAGCAGTAATTCATTTTACTCAGGTCACCATGGTATTTTCCCCCGGTAATGTCTCTGAACTTCCATACCGTCTGGCGGTCGGAATGGTAAATGTTCTCTGGATAGCAACAAGAAGAGAACAACAACAGCAACATAGGATACGCTCCGAACCTCAGTGTTGACCAGTAGCGTCCACTTGCCAGTAGCAGTAGAAGCAAGTATTTTCGGCAGTGCCAGTACCAGTATTAAGTTAGTAGTAGGCCTCCTGACAGGTAGTAACAGTAAAGGGCAGTAGTTCGACACCAGTTTGGCTGCCAGTACCCGTAAGTAAAAGTACCTCGAATTTTACCAGTACTAGTAAGTAGTAGTTCCAAATTTTGGCGGTAAACGAACCGAAATTTTCCGAATTAGGCAAAACGGGCGCAAATAAAGGTTTAATTTCAATTAAACCATAAAAACTGATATAGAAAAGGTTTTCTAGACCAATGAGCAGGTTATTTGGCTTGAAAAGGCTATTCTAGGACTTGCATCCACGCCGTCCAACCCGCCAGTAATCTGCAGTAGTTGCGCTTCCCTCCAGCTACTGGTAGTAGCAGTACAACCGTAGTAACTGAGAATTTTTCAGCCAGTACCAGTAACTACCAGTAACTTTTCCCTCCTTAAAATGCCAGTAGCAGTACGAGGTACTCGTAACTTTTAGTCGCTTCTCTACCAGTACCCAAATTACTGCAGCAGCAAATCGCCAACACTGCCGAACCTTCGCAACATTACTGTAGCTTATTAACTTATGACTATTATGTCTTAATACCCCAAAAGCCATCCCCAGGTTATTTTATAAAGCTGATCGTGCAATATAGTCAGTTTCATACACTTCCTAGCAACTTGAGCATCTCGTTCCTTAGGGAACTTCATGTTAGGAGGACGCTGTGAGACGCACGGAGAAAGTGTCGAGATAGTAGACATTTCATTTCATGGCAATTAGCAATGTTGCACCAGTTTTCTCACATGCATCTGCATGAGCTTACATGCTAGTGCATGTAAACACGGAAAGTTCTCCGTCGTCCTTAGCCAAAAAAGGATCTGGGGCCACACAAGCATTCCGTTTTTTATTGCCCGAGATTAAGTGATGCTAGATCTTTCATACGATCGGAAATCTATAGCAGCCTACCTTAAAAAGATCCTTTGTCGTCGCTTGCGATCCACAACACAAGCAGCTTTCACCGTGGTGGTCGCTACTGTATAGCACGCTGGTGAATATCATGTTCTGGTTCTCGACATTAAGTACGTTGTCCACATCACGAACAATTATGGTCTCTTCAAAATTAATTTGCTACATGAATTTGTAAAAACTTGTGAATTCAGTGTGAACAAGCTTGAAAATTAGAAGAACACTTGCGGTTAGTGCAAATGCACGAGGCTTCATCAGGGGCGAAATACCGTTGTCATATCGATTCAAAGTCATTCAATACTATTTTGGTGGCTAACTGGTAAGTGAAAGCCCGTGAAGCTAGAGAACTTCAAGTGAAGACCAGATTGTAGACTCAAGTTTATTGAAAAAAAACAACATGATTGAAACAGTCAATCATTACACAGATGCTTTAAAAGTAGAATACACTTTCATCCGGCAGGCATGAAGTCTAAAACTACAATCTACAAAAATTAAAGTTATAAAACTTCTGAACGCAAATATAATCCAAATTTCACTGTTTCCAATCAACAAGAGCAAAGCCAGGACACTATCTGCCTTGTCGGCTCGCTTTTCCTTATACTTACATCTCATAAAACGATAACTGACACTACACCACAAACCTATTTTTATTCCAAAAATCAAATTCTTTACAGCTTATATACACGTAACTGTACCAGCAATGGTACGACAACTTTTAGTACATTACTAAAGAAATCATTAAAACGCACTTCCAACATCAGCTTTTATCGATGACAGCACTATTAGCATCAGAAAATGGGTTTTTTCTCATTTTCTTCGCCTTGTAAACTACTCTTGCAGTTACTTGAGGGGTACGCGGCAGATAGGACTTACATAACAAACGATTTGTGCACGTCTGATTCCAGAGTAACTGCATTCAAGTTGACTGATCCTCTTCTCATAATTATGATTAAGCTGACACGATAGCCACAAGAACTGACAGCTTCAAATTAAAAAAATTAACTTGGTACTCCTCCCCGAATGACGACGACTACGAGATGGTCATCTTTTAAATCAACTTCAAGCGACGGCACTCCTTTCAACAATAGTTCAGAGCTAAACTGACACGGAGGAAAGGCATACAAGACGCCACTAGCTTCTTTCCCAGCAAGACTAATAACGCCAGCAGCTTCCTTCTGTTTCAAGTAAGATACCAAATTTCTCAACGGACGGGACTGAATGGCACTGCCACCATTCTCTGCACTCTGTGGACTCGAAACGGAGGTAGGCATAGCCAAGAAAATTCCATGTGCTTGAGAGGAGGTAATGCGTTTCATTACGTCATCGAGTTTCGACTGTAATAAATCCAACAAAAAAAGGTGAACACATCTTATTTCTTGAAAGCCATTAGTAGACAAAAGATGGACATAATAGATCGCACAGATTACATTCGCAGTAACCATCGCAAGGCGAAGTAAATAACTCCATCAACAACTGGCATACCTGATCAAGCCGAAGTCGCTGTGTTATACGAAGCTGGTTCTTGCCCTCCTCGTCCTTCATTAGATTTTCAACTGTTTCCAAATCACCGCTTGTCAAGTACATTCTGAAAAAATCATTCAACAAAACATGAGATTAGCAAATAGTGTTAGGCAGACTTCCGCGGAACCATAGAGGCGATTGAGCTATACAACAAATGCCATACTTCGAGGGGAAAGAGCTGTTTTTGAGAATTAAGGATCCCTGCCATCCTTGCGGAACCCGACGGGTAATTTCATGAATGGATTTTACTCCCACCAAACTGCTTGAGGTGCCATTGCTACGTCGACGACTACCCTCCCTAGACTCCGAGTCGCTAGGGCTCGTATTTATATCAGTCGAATTTCCAGAGGTCGGCTGAACAGCAGATGCGCCAGGAAGGCCATCTGAAGTGCCATCATCTGAGATTTTATGTTGCGATAAAACAAATTAGAAGAAGGTACACGCGTATAATAAAGGATAAGATTAAGCCCAAGACCGGTCCACTTACCTCGGCGACTGTAACTGCGCTGGCCAGTACTACCAGGACCGCTGCTAGCTTGCCTATAACTAGCTCTTGCGAAGTCGAAATCTGAGGCCCCTTGTTGGCTTCCAGTTTCACTGCCAGGACCTCGAGTGCTCCCGTACTCGTACTCACCTCCATCGGCATACTTTTTCGGAGGTGGAAATCCTCCTGCATCAGCAAAGTCTGTGCGAAGTCGCCGATCCTGTCCTCCAAGTGGATAACCTCGCATTTCTTTCACTGCAGCTTGAGCTGCATCAACCGTTTCAAATGTAATGTAACAGGTAGGTTCATTTTTCACCCAATCAATCTTTTTTATGGCTCCAAATCTGTCGAACTCTCTCTCCAACTGTGCCATTGTGGTCCAGGAGCCAAGGCCTCCGATCCAAATCTTATTTGTGGGATTTACTTTGCCGTATCCGATCTTGCACTGGAACTTTCCGATGTACTGCCCCGAGAGCTCAGTCTTCGCTCTGTTACACATAATTGTGAACAACATTATGAAATTAGACCACTCACTGAGCCACGGCATTTAAGACCGAGATATATTCTTCCCTATTTCAGTACACTTGATTACCGGCAATGCATTTCTTACCGGTAAAAAAATATAATGCGTATATTACCTTGCTGCCATGTCCAGATTTACAAATCTAACGAATGCGTATGCATTCCCCGTCCCAGGAGGAGGTCTTTTAATGTCTATGTCTTCTACAGTACCGAATCGTCCAAAAATTCTCCGGAGTTCCTCATCTGTAATATTAACTTCTAGATTTCCCGCAAAAAGTGTACGAGTAGCTAAGGGATCGTCTTCAGGAGCTATGTGATGAAGATAGTTGGGGAACTTGTCCTTCTTATTCTCATAAGGCCTATCCTGCATCCCTTGGGGGCCCTGCCGTCCTGGCGGGCCAGCCATGACGTTGCTATTGAACCTTAAATAACATGGAACCAATAAGTGAAATACTACTGCACCTTTTAATTACTAATCTCTTTCTCACATACCTGTTAAAATGACCGGCAGCGCCCACGCCTCTTGGTTGTCCCATATAACCTCCACCACCATGGTGATGGTCGTGATGATGCATAGGAGGATCTCGACGGCTATAAGTACCGTCGTGACCCCTCATCGGATAATGCCCAGGTGGTAATGGAGGGGCGTGATGATGCCCGTAGTTGCCCCTCTGATTATCATATCTTCGTGGGTGAGCGTCATGATGATCGTCACCTCCACCACGGTGATCTCTCCTGGCGTCAAATACGGGGGAAGACCTGGAATTCCAAGTGAACATGTGTAACTTACTTTTAAATGCGCCTTATTATAGATGCCTCGGCACGCCAGCGTTGTCTTCTTGAGACTTACGAGACAGACCACATGACAGCAACGAACAGGATAGAAATTACAGAACCTGCTCAGTTTTGGCTCAATAGCATTACCTTCGTGGTATTTCATACACTCAAAGCGCACTTATCACTGATTTCCTTCACATCACCAAGTAACACTACGAAACAACTAAGTAACACTCACACACAATACATATTATGCCAGGTGATTCAAAGGATGTTTGCATGATTTTTTTCACTCGAGTTTCCCAAAAACCCAACAGCTCAATTAGATCTTAACAAAAACCCTCCACATGGAGCCGAGATAGCAAAATTATCAAGGCAACAGTCACTATATTGCTTCAATATTTACAGTGCCTTCAAAAATTCCACCTTACTGACACCAGACACTTGGATTGATTACTTTCTCAAAACCGGGAACATTTACCTCTTCCATTTCCGTTGAGTTATCAGCACAACTTGGAATTTGACTTTCACTACGAACACCTAATTCTCCTGACTGTAAAATAATAAAATGTAAGTTTCAACGGTGAAAATCGCGAAGTTGCTTCACAAAAATTAGCTACGGGCTCGAGGGAGGTTACACCACGATATAGTTATGAAAACCATTTCCACTGCCACATTCCATTCGTGTGCACCACAGCAACGGAAATACTTGCAAACTCCAGGTCCCTAACAGTCCACTTGATGGCACACAGATAAATTCACCGTCAACTTACTGAGAATATTATATATCTACTACACCATGCATTCCTTCCTTTCAAACGAGATGCGTTAAGAAATTCGGTGTAAACAGATATAACTTTCAAGGCAACAGCGATATTTCAAACATTAGTGGATTCCTCGACGAAAAAAGAAACATGTTAGAAGCTCGAAAGCTCAATATAACTACAGGCGATCAAGAAGTATAAGAATGTGATAAAGACAACTGAAGGTTGGTATCATGATAACGAGAGATCCAATCTTACTCCACCGTCACCTCTTCAACAAAAACTGCACTAACACGTAACTGCACATCTCGATGCTTACAACATAAGATTTCCCGATCAAGAGCCCGGCATACTTAGCACAAGGGTAAAAACGCAATTATTAATTTCAGAGATCTGTAGTTTTCACATGAGATACACTTGAAAAAATATCACTATCATACGGACTAAACCGATTTCTCATTTGAACACGAGAAGCCCAAAGCCTCAACATGACTTGCGGAGAATTATTTTCATTTATATAATTTTACTCGTGCAACTCCAGGTAGTAAACAACCTCACACAAAGATATTTTGTAATTTCTGACAGTTCCGCCAAAACTACTTGGCACAAGCATAGCACAACGACGGCAACCGTCAATGCAAAACCTGTGTGGTTAATACATTTTGCTTTTCCTTGAATTTTCATCGCAGCGAAGCCGAAAGTTTGATACCAATCTTTTCTTTCCTGATACCAGCCTAAACAATGGCAACGCCCTCGTGCAATGCATCACCCCATCCCGGTCGTCCTATCCAGCAGAACCGAAACACCCGTTTGCAAACACGACCGAAGTCAATTGAATTTGTTCACTACACATAGCCAACACTATTAACTCCACAAGAATTCACAGTGGGCGGACGCGTCGGATTTGATATTCGAGACCGCATGAAAGTTGTGTTGTCAAAACGATAAAAAAACTGTGCTAACCTTCTATAATAACCACCCCTATCACCCCCTCCCGCCCCACTGCTTGCACTATAACCATCGTATCGGGAAGCACCCGTGACAGCAGATCCAGAACTTCCCGTCGCAGTTCCTGATGGGACGGACTCATATGCAGCTTCCACCATCACTGGCTTGTCGTAAATAATAATTCTTGACTTGCTATGTTTTGCATCTCTTGCGTCCTCGTAGCTTCGAAAATACACGTAGGCAACCCTTTCATCAGGTTCATGCACCACTTTGACGCTGATGTCACCAAATCTCTTGAACTCCCGGTACAGAGTGTCACGAACCACCTCATCAGATGCTTTGGAATGCAACGAAGAGATACACAATACTTTGTAAGGATATGGGCGATTTGAAGATGTCCTAGAAAGAACAGGAAATGATCCACTATTTTTTAAACCTCCAATGACTAAATACAGTCTGAAACCCTCTATTTTTGGAATAGGAACGGAATAAACTCACAGGTCTTTGTATCCAGCACTGGAAGTTCCTCTATAGTCTTCATAGCCTGCACGCCGGGGTGGCGGCGGCGAATGGTCACTTCTTCGTCTCCGATCCGGAGGTGTCCCACCATCAGAAGAATCTTGATCGTACCGACCAAGACTTGAACGAGACCGTTTGCTCATTTGTGGACTCCCGTCTCGATCTCTATCCCGTTTCATTGACGACGATTTCCCGTACATTCTCAATAAATTATTAACTGACACAGAAAATCCAATAGGTCACGCTTCCTTTCCTTACCCTTCCTCTACTTGCTTGATTAATTATTAATTACAAGGATTATTCAGTTAAGTTACTTGAACTAGTTGGACTGCCAAATGCTTTCTAGCTGGAGGAATCGTAACTTGAACAAGTCAAATTCTTCAATTCATACTGTTTCAATGAACTACAGCCGACTGACGACAAACTCTTCCAAAATGGCGCTTTCACTCCCTCAATCTCCACTGAATTGCGCATGTGTGACTGCTGTGTGAAGAGATGCCAAAGGGTGGGACAAGGAACTCGAGTAAACTTAAATACGGACATACTGTACATACTATACACTGTATGGACACCGTAAGCTCTCGCTAATCCGCACCGGGCCTGAAGGCAACACATTGCTTAAGGCATCGTGCGTATATAATTTTGACAGAGCACATTGAACATTTCTGATTCTCTGTCTCTCAGTCAGTTGGACGTTGGACCATATGTATACGTAAAGCAATGTAGGCTTTCACCCTTCGCCTTCAAAATGTACTGAGAGCTTCCAATTCCCATGTATACTATACAAGTGAACTCCCTCCCACGCCAGCTTCCTACGGGACTTTTGCCTGGAGCTTTCTTTTTCTTGCTGTGCTTGTAAAATGCCTTGCAGTACAGCCCATAATTTATTTTAGATCTTGCTGTCATTGTTACATAGTTTGTAGTCAGCATACTCAGGGAATCTTAGTGCTTTTTACCAAGCTCGTGAATTACTGATAGCACTTACATTAGGTGTTGTTTGTATCCGAATGCAAATGCAGCTACTCCCTTATGAAAATACAATCTACCCTGCAGGAATGAACCAACTCGCATAACACGTACAATGGTACAATATTAAGAGCATGCAACATGTTTGCAGTATGTGGTCATTGGAGTAATTCACATGAGGTTGCATCCTTCAGAACACCGACAACAGTGAATGGCTCTCTTTGCTATAACTCATCATATCAGTATTTAGGATTGAGGAAATAGAAACTCTTGTGTCTCGGATGTGACATCTTAGGCCCCTGATTCTGAGCAATGATTTCTTCCGACAAGATGCTTCCACTATTTTAATAGGTCTGATATAGAGAGAGACGGAGTAAGAGAAAAAGAAGAAAGAGAAGAGAAAGTCACAAAAATAGTATGCAAATTCTATTTCCAGGAGCGTGGATGAACAGCTTGTTTCCTAGTGGGTGGTCAAACATTCGGTCTCGTATTACCACTGGAACAAGGTTGTGGTCACAGAATCAAAACACCGACCAAGACAGACGAATGACTTTCGCAATGTCGCATACCTTTGTAAACTTCTAGTATATCCCCAGAAGCTTTTATTTGCTGCATTGAATCTGACAGTCGTGATGTTCGGATCTGGAAGCAATCAAAATGGTGTTTACGCGAAGAGACAAATGTCGTCATACCACGTTCACTTACTACATTAATCAACTGGGCTCCATCAGTTTCAGAAAGCCAAGTTTGGCAGAATGTAAGCTACAAATGATCGAGTTGCAAAAAATTGTTCGAGGCCGAAAGCTGATTGTTTGAATGACAAGTATAGTGGAAGTACTTTACTGCACGTACACGCACAGAGTTCGCATCTATAGAGACATGCACGGTTTTCTAGGTTACCCGGGTGTACCCAGCACCAGCTTCATGCGCATTGAAGGAAGGGAGTGGGCTTTCCCTGACAGTGAAATTGACGAGAACGGGAGGAGAATACTTGCTGCAATTTTGTGGATTGAGAGAGAAAAGCAACTGTAAATAGAGAGAGGAAATAGTTGCAGTTGACACATTTGAACAGTGGTGGTTATCTGGGCATTAATTTTAAAGTGATTCAGATTGCCATGACACTGACTAATCTGCAAGGCTTAAGGGCTGCTGGGTTACAGTTGACTATATCTGAGGGCTTTGGTGAACTCCATTCCATGTTTGATTCCGTTTTGTAGTCTTCTGATCGTTTTTGCAGTACAACAAGCCAAGCTTCATGATAATTCCTGTCGCCTTTCTCAAATCCAATGTCTAATTACTATTCCCAAGTTCCATCACAGTCAAATTTTACTGGTTCAAATCGTTCACCGAAGACAAATCGTCGCCTTGTTCCTTCCTCAGAACTGCTTCCTACTCTAGATCGTAGCCCAAGCAAAAACTACTCGATTCTATCGGCACCTAATTCTACTCGTGGCAGCCCTGTTCGTAGAACGAGGTAATGTGTTATGAACGCAGATAATATTCTTTCTGATTCCTTCCTTTCATTCAATGCTCTGTTCTGTCTTCTGCAGGCCCCTGAGTTCCAGGTCCACCACAAACTCGCCTTTGCATCATCACCATCCTACTGATTATTACGGGGTCAGCTCCGACAAGTACATGGACGATTACATAGATTACACGGCAAATGTTCACCAGCGGTCCAGGTCAGCCTCTCGTCTAAACCGCTACGACCCACCGCAACATGACACTCAGTTCATTCCGATACGGGAAAGGTCGCTTGACCGTGGCATGGAGCCGCGTTCAGCCTCCAGGGTTCAGTCCGCACAAATGGGTCAGCAGCTCTATTTTGCTTTCCTCCGTTAGCTTCTTCTACTACCTATCATCGTGGTTTTATAATCTCTTATGTTGCTTTGTAGATCAACAATATTACGACGATGACTACTACAACCAACAACCAACGTCAATTCTGAACCGCTCGCGTCACGCATCCGGTCCAGCAGCACGTCAAGTTGCGGTTTCTCAGGGTGTAGGGCAGCCAGGTAATGATCCTTCATCGTATCTCAACGAATTGCAAATCCAGAATTCGGAGTTTCATAGAGAGCTACAGAACCTGAAAAAGGAACTGGAACTTACTAATCAAAAGTTAGGATCGTCCATGCACTCCATAAAGACGTTCTGGTCGCCAGAACTTAAGAAAGAGAGGGCTTTAAGGAAAGAGGAATCTGCGAGATACTCTCTCATTACTGACCAGCTCAAAATATTAAGTGCAGAAAACCAAAAGCAAGCACTGTTAGTCAGACAACTGGAAGAGGAGCTACGAATGCGCGGGCGAATGGGAGGGGCGAGTTTAGAAATGCAAAGGCAACTAGAAAGTCTGATTAATGAAAATGAACATCTCGTCCGAGAAATACGAATCCTACGCGAAACAATCAAGGTAAAACAACTTAAATGTCTCATCATCGCAGATTCATCGCAATTCATTGCTTGTGCTCTTTTTAGGAATTGGAACTGCGCTTGGAATCGCAGAAGCAGACATTGACAGCGAGGGATGAATCCATCAAGAAGCTATTAGAAATGCTTCAAAATAAAGGCATTGGTAAGCATTTCTCCGGTACATCTTGGCTATTTGACTCTTTTTCTTTCAGAGTTCAGAGTGAATCATATTTATAGAGCACATTATTTTCTTCGAATGAAACAGGG
>JAQFYD010000183.1:0-25606 GCA_034694225.1 Bourletiella hortensis | reverse complement strand
TGGCCGGCGAATTTAAGAACAATTCGTAGCAGCAGCAGCAACCCCCAAAACTGTGTTTTTGCACTGTAACTTGTTTTGCTCATGTTATGGCTAAAATTCATGTTGGACGTTACAAGTCAGTTGACTTGGTTGATATAATTTTTGAACTTTTGCTGACTTCGACCTGGTCTTGGACAATTATAGAAACAACAACTTGCAGGGATTACGACAGAGATGAAAAGTCAAGACAAGATTTAGTTATTATGGGGGGTTTTTGTAACAAATTTTGGGCAGAAGAGTGAATTTGTTGAGAAAGGTGATACAACACGCGTAGCTACTAGCGTAGACGGTAGAGACAGAAGGATGGCCTAGAAAGAGGATCCTTGTAGGTGGTGGAAGACATATATTATTATTATTACGATGTATATCACGCCTAACACTTAATTTCAAGTCTGGAGTCTTCTTATCCTCAGACGCCTTTACTGAAATAACTTACTAGTGTCCTTATGACACTTATAGTTATACCCCCAAGTCACATAAAATGACCAGCTGCACTAGAAACATCATCTCTAAAGTTGAACGATTTTGTCACGCCTCCCTTAGAGGCTTGGCTGGAGTAAAATCTAGATGTAATTGGCTCCCGAATGCGGTTGTAAAGCATAGCCATTACAGCGGGAGTCCTTTATAGAGGGCAGTTAATGTTTGCAAGAGCGATAATTTAGCCTAGGGTGGTAACATTTTACCTGGAGCCATTATTGTACCGAGATGTCACTGCATTTTGCAACTTCATAATTGCAGCGGACGTAAGAATACGCTTCTGAGACTTGAGTGGACAAAAGTGCTGATGACATTAGGTTTGTTTTGAAACTTAGTTGGACCTAGAACTTTCTTATAGCCTTATATTTTCCACTAGCTCTTGTTTCGTCCGTTTTGCAGTAATTACTAGCAATAGCGATTCTGGCCTCATCATCCGCCAGCTTTTCTTGAGGCTCCGCGTAGCTAAAAGAACATCATGTAAGCAATGTTTTGTCGCGTTTTCCCGTTCATCTTGTGGGAAGCGTGATTACAATGGATCGGCCACGACTAACATAGCCTGAAAATATAAATGGACTGTACTCAATCTGCGTAAGTTTAATGGTGCGTGTAAGCCGTTTCTGATAACCGTTTTTGAACAATTCTAGATGGATAATGAATGGCACCAAACGCAACTTTGCAATAATTATGTCCGCATTTTACTGATTTTCCAAAGACAGATGCTCTTCCCTGAAATTCGGTACCTACATCGGTTAGAATTACTGAGTATTCGAAGGAAAAAAGTGAGCATGGTGAAGTGAAAAGCGTAGCTGCAGATTCAGAGCATATTTTTATTGTGTCTGTTTGCGACAGGAAATTGTTTCAAGATTCATTCTGTTATTCAAATTGCCATTACTGCGTGAAAATTTTCCCGCACGCACTTTCGAATGTCTAAAATGTTTTTCTATACCCGAAGAGAATGAGATTCATGACGCATTGTAATGAACACATTAAATTTGTGTGTAGCTTTAGCCAATGATATTACTGATGTGAGTGCTTATGATACAAGAGGGACTGTTTAATAAATAGAGCCTATCAATAACGCAAAAGAAATCGTGAAATGATAAAGAAAGAAAGCGAAGCTAAGGGAGGTAAGCTACACTTGTAAAAGCAATATATACGTGCATCCCGTGTACAACAAGTATAAAGGTATACACGAAGAAAAGGGAAAATTTGAACCTGTCAGAATCGGTTGCCTACTTTCAGTTAATACAACAAGCACTACTAGCTACTGATTTGGCAGAGGTAAAGGAAGAGGAGGAGGTAGACCATCCGGAAATCTTACAACTAGTTTTCCTAAGCTCTCTCTGTATCTGCTATTGATTATGATTTATGAGGGGTATCAGTCCCGCTTCGCTTGTTTTCTTCAACTTCCCTATATATCCAACCTCTTTCACTCTTTCCTTGCTAGCTTTAGCTTTAATTTTCATCTCTCTCTCTCTCACACACACAAGAATCATCACCACCCTTCTGTCCTTTGTTGCTACCACATTCACACACAATCTTATGTAGTAATATATTATTTTCTGCTGTTCATTTGAGCTCTTGTTTTCTCCACATCTTACCTGTTATCGACAGTGACACATTATTCCGCACCTTCATCCTTTATATTATGTTGCTAAATTGAAAATATAGCTAGCTACTGCTGGGATGAGAAATTTACCTGAGACACGCAGGAAAGAGTATTGGGAGGAAAGGAGGAAAACATTTTCCCTTCCAGCTTCATCCTAAATGAGCTAATTTAGTTCCATTTGAGTATGAGCAGCCGGTAGCAGTGGAAAGTTGAATGTTACGTGTACGTGAGATCTGTTGCAGAATTCCCAAGGATTCCGTTCCTCATAGGCTTTTTGCACATGGTAGCTACTACTGCATTCACGTTTATTACTAGAGACGGGAGAGGATAAGTTTGTTGGAAATTTTTGCTAGCGTCTGAGTGCTGCTGTTCGGCCAAGTTTGGCAAAAGTGAAAGAGGACTTTGGAAGTGTAGCTGGATGGAGGTAGCTTAAGTCTGTCTAGGACATATGTGCCGGTGCTTTGACCCTGAAATTAATGGCTGAGACGTGAAAATGGCTAAGAGCATTGAGAAATTCATTGGGCAAACATGTGAGCAACTCTTGATCCCTTGTCCCTCGCATCAACTTCCCACCATGCAGTAGCTAGCTAACCAGCCCAGCTTTCTCTTCTTTAAATGGATGATGGCACTGATAGTTACTACTTTACGACACACATTCAAGCTCATAAGTGTCGCTGATATCTAGTTGTTTTATAAGGGACATGGCTTGCTTCAAGTTTGTCTATGTGTACGTACATGTGTGTGACAGAGTGAAAGTCCCAATGGAGTGTGTCTGTGGCCATCCCATAAAGTTCAATTCCATTCCTGTTGGCAGCTGCTATTGGGAAACATTAATCTCTTCTCGAAATCTGAAGAGTTCTTGCGGTATAGTGACCGATTTGAAAATGTATATTCCATTGCCAATAGACATTCAACTCCAGAACCTTGGGCCAAAACCGAGAATTTCGTGCACGTTTTAAGCCATATCAAAGCAAAGGTAGTGGGATTGCCATGTAATTTTGATGGGTGATTGGTTTTCATTTTTAATTTCAACTGGAGAATATAAGGGTTGTGGATCCATAGCTAGAGCCAGTCAAAACTTTGCTAGACTAATTTCTTCCCCCTCATAGCTATGGATAGCGAGCGAGAAAGGTAAGATGAATTCAACTTATCAAATTCCATCATTCAAACTTTCCCAATGTTCAAAACCTTTGGTTGCTATGTAAGAAGAATACTTTTTATGTGAACGACTACAACAAATGCTACCGCTACCAGGGTTTTTCTTAGCCTTTGGAATACCTAGCCTGGAAGTGTACCTTGGTAGTAGTAGTAAGACTGAAGCTAGCTAGTAGCTATAGTAGTTGCAGTAGTAGTACTGCGACATAAAATCTTATTGACGTTACAGATGTCAGCTAAGATCGCTCTCAGCATACGAATTCTACGGATTGAAAGGCAAACTTTTGTTGCTCTTGCTGGAAAATATGTGTGTACATGTGTGAGTGTGTGTGTGCGTGCGTGTGACAGAAGAAGAAGAGGAAAAGTTTGAGCTTAAAAGAAAGATTCCTTCCCAACCACCGCACTACCGTCTAATTTTCCATCCCGCCTTCAAGTTTTTTCTCAGATTCTCGCTCAGTCTTCTTTTTCTACATGAAAATGTACATACGGCCACTACTGGTACTCCCGCTTCCGCTTTCACCATTACTACTGCTGCTGCAAAGTTCAAACTGAAAGTCAATGACGCTCTGTCCCTTTCCGACCCTCTACTATCTTTTCTAGCATAATTGAAATCTTGGGTTCCATCTTGGTCTCTGAACATGGTAGCTACATGTCCTTTCGGACAAATATTTTAACAATATACTACTTTGACTACAGATGAAAACATAGAGCCGAGATTTGGTCCGATATTCTATGCTTACTCGTATATTTTTTTAGTTGCTAAATGCTTACACAAATTACTTAAGTCATGCTTTATTTTCTGTGATAAATTGGATTCGTCCTTTTATGGCCATTCCAGCTATAAAATATTTTATGTTCACATTTACTTTCGGAAGAGCCTGTAGCCACTTTTCTGGCTTTAGTTCACTCTGATCTGTCATCTGGACTTATGACTTGCTCCTTATACAACTAGCGCTTCTTCTACTACTACTGCTAGTACTATTTGCAAATTGGAAAATGGCCTAGACTCCACTCGTTATTGTTTTTATTATTCTTGTTTTTGTTGTTATTGTACAAGGCTTATGCATGAGTGTGAGAGTGAGTGCTGCCAAATTGTTATTTCCCATACGATTTCCCACTGAGCAGAAGTTATAGCTATGGCTGTATTTTCAAGGGGCAATGCATTAAAAGGGTCGCACACCTGTCACACGAAATCTGGGTCAGGTAGGGACGGAAAAAACGAAATGAAACGTATGCCAGGTCTGATTTCCCATCACTTCTTACAAGCCTGCATCCTAAACATGTGTTTTTCTCATAAAGCTTTTAGTACAGGAACCTATGTACCTTTTGCGAAAATTTGGACAAAGTAGAGACATGGTATCATTTTAGTGGATATAATTTAATATTAAAGGATCCCCTGTCCCTCCCGCCTGCACAACTACATTGGACAGTTACGAGGATTAGAATTTCAAAGCATAGCTACGTCAGGAAGAAGATTGGAGAAAATTAAGGTTGACTGAAATCGGCCTAAAAGCTTATTTAATACGTAAAAAGTACATGTTATGATGGCAAACCAAAAAAGCATTATTATTTGTGGTTACTATCCTGTCAGTTGTGCGCCAGAATCCCCAATTGTAAAGCATTTGTGCAAGTTGAGACAATAATATGGTATTTTGCATTATGCGGGAGGGGGCAAGCCTTGTTATGACTACGTCAGCAGACAGAATCTTTGTTTCTAAAAATATCTGCATGTCAGTTTAAATTTGACAGAGTACCTCTGAATGAGTGGTGTGGGTAGGCAAAACTGACTAAATGTGAAAATCTGACCAGTTTTATAGCATTTGAATAATGGCCTCGAATGAACAAGAGGCAATGCACTACATTGGATGATCAGTTGCTGTAGAACACACTGGTCTGGAACACATTAGAACACTAAATATGTGCTAAGTGCATGGTGTACAAGTGCGGATATTTGTTCAGAAGAAACAAGAGAAGCTCTGGATGTACTCTGTGAATGGCCTGTTCATGTCTAAGTGGAAAGGAAAGAGGAAATCTCATTCTTCCTGGTCCCTGATCTTCAACTTTGATGATAGTCTGAGTACCTTATCTTGTCCATACAACACAAGAGCTGCGGTCCAGTGGCAACAAAACTTTTCTTTTAGCAGCTCTCTCTCTCCCGCTCTTTCTCTCCATCTCTCCTTAATTCCTTCCTTAGAGTACTCTTTTTGTTATTATGCAGATTCGTATCCTTTCATTTAGACTTTCAACTTTTTGCATTCCTCTAATTTTTACATGTGACTAAAACTTTCACCCACACGCACCAACACGACTCTACGCAAGTAGCTATTCGTGTGCCAAAGGAGATCCAGACCCACGATCCTTACTCGCAGAGCGTTAGTGACGAAGGAGTGAAGAGTGCGATGGAAAAGTTAATCGTATGATAATGTAGGAAGTGAAACCACCAGGACTTTCACCACTAGCTGCTACTCCTGCTATGGGACTTTAAAGACACTACCGTACCAACATAATATTTATCTGTTGCTCTTAATGAATCTATGGTTTTCACTGCTAACGTGTCGTTGAACCTGACGTGTAATGTTCCCTCACAGAAAGTCACCTCATATCTTGCCCTCTTTTGCCATTATGCACGTTCATAAACACATTTCTCCCACTTTCACTTCCAGAATCTTCTTCCAGCCCAAAGAATATATGATAATTTGGCTTGATTGCAAGTTATTCTAAGTATTGCCGGGAAAACCACATGTGCCGGAGTCCCGAATTGAGCATAATTATCGTGAATAACGCCTGATGTGGTAAATCCTACCTGTGGGTGCCACCAGGTTCACTATATTTCTATAGAAACTAGTTATAAATGGAAGGTCTTCATTCGCAATGTACATTCATTCTGCATCGGAAGTAGGATATACGCACAGTAGTGAGGGAAGGTTAATTGTCAGGAGGCTGTTTTGTGGTGAGCGGTTGGTATTACAATGAGGAAAGAGACAAAGGCTTGTAGAAATTCCACGTATTTTGCATTTCAATCTCGCTCACACAAAAGACCGCCATCATGAACCTATATGTATGTACACATTACATAGCCCGGATAAATCAAAGCAGTCGTTTCGCGTGTCACACATATGCACTTCACTTTGAAAGTCAATCTCAGCCTCACACTCCCTGTGTTTTCTCTCTCTCCACAGAGCTTGTGAAATTCCAAAGCTTGGCCTTCACTTGTCAGTAATGATCCAGAGAATTCTTTTGAACCGTTAGTTTCAAAGATCGACTACTACTGCAGGGCTTTAAACTTGCTTTCCCCCTCCAGAATCCTTGCTAACCACACAAAAATGTTGCACAACTTTAGAATTTCTTGCCCAAAACAACACGTACTGCTTCCTGTTTCAAGCATATTGACTTTAACTTGTATGTGTATACTTTTTTACTAACTTTCCTCGTATTTTTACGAAATAGTTTCAGAAGAGCCAGGAATACGTGCGGAAAAATGTGGGAATTTCCGGGAAAGGACTAGTTGGATACGAGAGGCTAGTTCCGCTCTTCTCCGCAGTGAGCCGTGACAGATAGCAGATGGTGACCTGAGTGTATGTTCAACTTACGCACTCGCTCACACAGCTAATCATACTCTGGCCATTTGGTCACTCAACTTTTTCCATTTTTACCTATAACACCTACAAATTCTCAAGGCCTGACCCTAACCGGAAGTAAGTTTTGTTAAAATTTGTACAGTTGATTAAAATATTTTACCTCAAAGTGACTTCTGTATCCCAGAAAAACGTAATCATTTACCAGAAAAATACTGAATTTTCTTTCCCAGGAGGTACGTGATCATTGAAAGATTTTTGTATGTGTATTATAGAAGGTGCGGCAAAAAAAGAGAAAGCAAGCCAAGGGAGGAAAAGTTTCAATAAAACGCACAGTCTCAGTGAATGGTCTGTAAGAGAGAGAGAGACAGAAATGAGGAAGAAGGAAACAAAGAAGACGAAAGCGCTGTGTATAGAGTGGGATTCTATACATGGCCCTTTTGTAGAAGATCTTTGGAGGAGTGGAGTAATGAGCTTGATTGGAGATAAAAGTAAGGGAGTGTAATTGGTCTCTGATGTATGTTGATTGACTCAGAGCGGAATTACACGGTGGGTGCGTCCGGGAATCCTACTTTAGTCTCTATTCATTACTTTTCCTCTGGAAAAGGAGCAAAATGACCCAAGTCTCTGCTTGCAGCAATATGATAGTAGCAGGACTTCCCGTAGGATGCTACATGATAGCCATGATATGCTCAAGATAGCATATAAGCTCTTTGATTACTACCAAAATAATGATGACCATGTTCATGATGATGATGGCGATTGTTGAAAAAATTCCTAAACAATCCATTCTATTGATTGTCTTGAGAAGTAGCATTATTAGTATTGCCAGAGAAATAGCAATAAAAATTGGCAAAAATTGCAATTTTTTGCACCGAGTCTCCACGTAAAGACAGCCACGAACGATGTTATGGGGGGGTTAGAATAGTAGTAATAGTAGTAGTAGCAGCAGAAGAAGAAACAAGAGTACAAAGGACTCTGTGTTACTTTCACTATAGACAAGAAGGGATAGACGAGCGATAGAGCGAAGGAGTCCTAGAAAGAGATAGAGAGAGAGAGAAAGCGAGAGAGAGAAATATGGGATAGGAAGCATGTTTCTACCAGTAGAGCAAAGTGCGGTAAGGATGAATGAATGTATTTGACTCTCCTCTTGCACTCTGTCTCTACACAGATTATACTTTGTGAGACTAAAAGTCTATATCTTTTCACCAGAGAAAGTTCTTGAAAAGTCATGTAATATGATATAACTGGCCGTGCAACCCTGACTTTGCAGAATCAAAAGTACACGATGAGTATGGTACAGAGACAGAACGAGAGAGAGACAGAAAGATTCTCTGGATGTACGTAATGCATGTAATGGTATGTACGTAGGCTTGTCTGAATTTGAGGCCTTGCTACGACGCAAGGTTTTATACTTAAAGGCAGCGCATGACCATGTGTGTGTGTGTGTGTGCGTGTAGAAATGAGTAGAAGCAACCCTTGGATCGATGTCGGTAGTAAGGATCCAATCCACCGCTCAACTTTCTCTCTGGAGTCTCTCTCCCTCATCTCTTCCTGCTTGACTTTCTCCTTAGAATTTTCCCACCCTTAAGTTTGGAATCCTGGGCCGGCATTTCTCAGTTCACTCTCACATTACCATTGGTGAGGATGCCTCGTCGTTAGAGTTCTCTCTCCTACACATCTCTCCTACTACTTTCTCTCTTCTTGTATTTCGCCTGCCATTCAAAAGGCATTTCATATTACTAAAGTGTTGCATGCTTTCACGTGCTCCACAGTCAGTCTTCTTCTTCTTACATTTGTGGGTTAACTTGTACGATTGATTTTCATCACCATCACCGCTCTTCTAGTGCTTTTGTACGACAAAAACGTCGTAGTGGAAATCTACTACGGTATGAGTGCTACTCCAACTGAATAATAGTGAGTGTGTTGGAAGAAGTGGAAGGCGAAAGTAAGAATTGGAGGCCAATAAATAGTTCTCATATGTTTACAAAATCCCTCGCGGCTCATGTTTGTTCCCCGTTCTTCGCACAAGCTGTGAAGTAATGACATTTATTAATTAAACTATAGTGAGAGCTGAACTAATGACAAACTAGAAGACAGCTCTATTTCCTTCATCATCATCATCACGACAGGCTTCATTTCTATGGAAGTTCCAACTCTTCATTCGCAGCATGAATTCTTCCAATAATATATTTCCATTCCTGTATGCAGTAGTGTAAGTGCAGGACTTTATTTGAAAATCGTTACTACGACTGACTCACTGACTAAAGCTGAAGCTTCAAAATTAGAGTGTTGAACTTTTGTAAGAAAGTCAAACATTTTCAAGTTAATTCTTGACTCTTCTTGCGTACCCCACATGTAGTACGGCCATACGCATTAAAAGCATAAAGCCAGGACTGAACGGAGATTTGTTTGAATTTAAAAGAAAAAATACTTTCGTAAACAAGTCTGCAACGTGTAACTGTTTAATAGTGGTAACTATGCCTAGTGGAGAAGTAACTTTCTCCGTTTAGAGTCCTGCTACAGCATGCACACATGTTGTACTGGCAAAAGTTTCTGACGTAAAAGCTTCCTCTTGTATGACTTTTTTCGTCCTGTAAAGATTTTCAAAGCTACGTTGAAAAGTTGATGGGCTGCTAGGAAAGACTACAGAATTACATTTGTGGACACAGAGCTCTCTGTCCCTGGTCATGAGTACACATGTAGCTACGAGATTCTAGCTCATCAGTACCGAAAATACAATCCAAATATAAATTATTCTGGCCGTTTGACCGAGTGTGATTAAAAATCCAAAATCGTGAAGAGGTACTTGGAAAGATTCAGCAAGGCTCCCTCTGCTTCTTCTGCTGTGTGGATAGCTACAAGTTCAAAAACCTTTCACACCCACACATTATTGTAATAAACTAACTGGCATCCCTATCTCTGCTCTCTTCGTATGTGAACTTGCAACGTGGAATAAAGAGTGGAAAATGTGAACGTTTCAATTCCACAGTTGGAGGATAAAATCAAATAAATTGTTCCATTTTTTAGACTCAGCGGAAATTGGGACTCACAGTCGTCGTAGGGGAAGAAGCTGCTGAGCAAGTTGTGCTGGCTGACTGACTACATTTACTTGGGTATAACTATATTTCCTGGTAAGTGAAAGAGATGATTGGGTTTTCCCTCAATTTCCTCTGTAAACAAAATATTCATTTTTCAAGTCACGCCTCTGTCATGTTGAAATTGAGCTGGAGAAAGTACCATGATGGAACATAAAGGGAGGGAAATGTGAGTACAGCTTTGTGAATGTTTGACCCTGCATTTGCAATAAGAGGTCATTGGGTTTATAGGGCATGAGTAGAAGGACGATAGAGGGAGGATTATTCCCCGTTACGGGGAAATTGAATAAAATTTCTTAAGTGGCTCAAATTAATGACGATGATTTTTCAATGGGATTCATAGCTAGCTAGCTAGCTACTAAACGATTGGAGGCGGATGGTATGGTAGTGGTGTGTGCTATCAATTCCAATTAAACCTCTCCACTCCCTTATATTCCTCCTGCTCTCATACCACCACACCTTCTCACATTATATTGAAGCTTCCGCTATGGTATTCAACTTGTTTTCCCATTCCAGTCATCATCATCATCATCATTGCTATCATCATCATTCTGTCCACATAGAATGTTAGAGGAGCATGCCGTACATGATTAGCTTTTGAGCCCAGGAATTTATCTACTTTCCCCTCTCTTTTATCTTTAGCTACTACTTCTACCTGCAAAACTTTTATCCTGAAAACTTTCACATTTCTCGTTATAAACCTCTCAGTTCCTTTTTCAATATGCGTGGCAGCATTGTGAAAAACAAAATTCCAAGCTAGCTATATACGTTTGCGGTGCAGTGGTCAGTGAACTCGAAAGGTTCATATAAAATAGTATGCTCATCGTTATCATTATACTTAATGTAAAATAACGTGTCCAAAGTAGTAATATCCGATCCAGGTCTCATTTTGACAGGAATAAGCACAAGATACTAGTGGTGGGACACAGGATGGATTCAAACGAGTGAAATAAATGGGATAGAGAGACTTTGATTGTCTTCACGGTGGTTGAGTATTATAAACAGGTTTATTTTCTCCTCACTCGCTCTCTTTCTCTCTCTCACTTAACTTGATTGCCAGGCAGGAAGTTTATATAATCATTGTAGCAGCTATGGGATCATTTACATGTTTGGGAGGAGGGGGAAGCTAAATAATATGGGAATGGGAGCTAATGGAGGAAATTGTGTACCACTCCATCATGCATAGCAATTAATTCACACACACACACACACTTTAGAGGGTGTTTAATAGCTATTGTTGATTATACTATGTAGTTATACCGAGTCTATGGAGAAAGTCACATTAAAAAGCACGCATCGTTGCTTCTCCCCAATTTGATTCACACCTGAGAGGCAGCAGAGTGTGGTGCGGAATAGGAAGGAAGCCTACTGCTGTGGCTTAAAGTATAGAATTAAGGAAGCAGTGAAAGTCACATTGTATGGTCTCTTAATCCTAACTATAATGAATTCCATAATTTTTTATCTTGTACAATGTATAGAAGAACATTCCAAAATGTAGGAAACGGATTCATGTATAGCTATAGCTATACATAAGCTAAACTCTTGCCATTCCCCTTCCTTCCTGCTGTTCATGAAATTTAATAATTTTATGTGCAACCATGCATGCGTATAAGTTGACTCTTTGGGTTTATAATGGCTTCCACCAGTAACTAAAAAAAGAGTCAGAGGCAGCTGCATGAAACATTAAACTATCTTATATCTTTCCTCCTCCGGCTCTTCTTTTTCCTCAATTCCCCCTTAAATATGTCTTTTTCCTTGCGGTTAAATCCACTTTTTTCCTCTTGCCATTCCTAACAAGAGAGATTTCAAGAGCATTAAACGAATCTAGAATTTTTGCAGTGGAATCATATTTTTGTGGAAAGAGTGAAAGAAGAGAAAGCATCGTCTATCCACCTCCATTGCTAAGTGCACATTTTTTTCTTACATTCTTAATGGGAATGATTTGGGGAAGCTTTCAGCCGCTTGGTAAGCGTACGAGTGATTTCTATCTACTACTTCTACTTGGATCGAAAGGGGAAAGTGTATTGTGGAGTAAGGATGATTATGAATATCATATTTTCCTTTGGCAGAAGCCGCCTGAAAGAAGTGATGCTTCAATGTAGCTATAGCTTTAACTACTGTAACTATACTATCAGATGCTCGTACGGTTCATAGAACCACAGCTGCTACAAAGGTCAGTGTGCTTTTTGCTAGCGTAAGTTTGTGTAGCTGATATCATTCAGTAGTTGTCAGTATGATTGAGAATCATATAGACAGGACCGTCATGTGGTTACAAGAGCTTCACATTTTATGCTTTGTGTGGAAGCACGGAGGACTAAAAGGCTCACTTAAGGTTTCTTGGTTGGAAAGTTATGAACAGCTGGAAGCACACATACATAGGACATGAGGTCAGTGAAGCCAGTGACTATAGCTACAATATTCTTCTTCTACTTTCACTTAATTCCTCAGGAGGAAGCTAAATACATAAGGGAAACGAATTTGTTCCGTTTCACAGGTTTTCCTTGTTGTCGTCAAGAGAGAGGGAAAGCATATAGGAAAATCCGCTTATATCTTGAACGGAGGGAACAAAATATAATCGGCCAAGAGGAGGAGAAAGCAGGGAGAGAGAGAAAGTGTAGGTTTCATGTCATGCTATACAATGCTACTCTTGTTGGTCCATTCTTATACTTGCATTCTATACATTGTCAATGTGTCATCTCTAGTCTCAAGTATAAAAGCTAAGGAATAGAAGAGCTGATGGCAAGTTAAGCTCTCCTTAAGTTTCTTGCCCATTTATTCATCATAATGATGATGCTGTTAAATTCAAAATGAGTAAAAGTAGGGAGGGGAGAGGAGGAGAGCTTATATGTATGGGTGTGGTGGGTAGGTGGAGAGGAAAAAATAATTAAGTGCCAGAGATGGCTTATGGGCCGTCATCATTATGCACCGTCACATTGGCACAGAAACTGTGTGTACACAGACTTAAGTAACTTATGCCATTAGCTAATAATGCTGACAAAGACATGGCGGTGGTGGTGCTGTGTGTGTGCATACATACATATTATATCAATATTTTCAAGTCAGTTCATTCTCTCATAAGATTTACATGTTCGTATCGTAGTAGAGAAGGCATGCATGTACGTAACTTTCTCCCCGTATATATTATTATTATATCTCGCATAGCTACTGCTACTACTATAGAGAAGAAAAGGAAAGAGAGCATGACAGTCTCTCCGTGGCTAGTAAAATGGTTCCAGTCATTCAGCCCAAGGTTTTCCATATATATGGATATATCATGATTTATCTTGCGACTTTACGTGACAAGAAATTGTAATTGTCTAAGCGATAAAGAATACTTAAGCTGCTGTAAGAGCCGGCCACTGTGGCAGTCTCCTGTCTTCCCTAAGAGTAGTGTATGGTCAAAGTTGTGCCACTGGGATGGAACTTAGCTACTCCTCTTTTGTCTTCTCTTCTTCCACATGTTAACATTACAAGTAGAACTTTGTGTCTCTCTTGTGACGAAGAAGAAGAGGAGACCTAAAGCCAGAGGAAGAACAGAGAGGGAAAAGCTGTCAAATTTAATAGGATTTTTCTTCTTACCTGTTCCTTTTCAGCATGTAGCTTATAGCAATAATAATGTGGACGCAAAGGTGGTAGCGATTTTAGGTCAAAGGTGACAACGATCATCATAGTGGTGGCTGGAAAATTTCATGTAGTTACATACGACGACGACGAGGAGGACGAAAAATAGAGAGAAAGAATTAGCAGTTTCTCTTAAATTAGATCTTCAACTAACAAAGTTCGTCTGTGTGCCACTACGAAAATTCCCTTGATTGGAGCGTGCCTAGATTCCTAAATTACTCATGCTGCAACACATGATGATGATACTATCGTAGCTGCTTTCTCCACACTGTGAAAGAAATAGCCCCGGAAATACCACTTGCAATTTCCTCATCAACTCCGTTCTGCCTATGCAGAAAATATTGTACAGAGAGTGAAAGTGTGGCATCTATAGCTAGCTATGCTTGGAACACCAGCAGGTTAGACAAGAGCTAATTAGAAAACAGATTTACCTCCTTGTTAATGGAATAGGAGAAAGATAGAGGCATGGAGAATGTTACTATGTGGTGCTGGTTATAATATTACAGAGAGAATTTTAGTCATTATTATCATCATCATCGTCTACCTGTAGTTTTGCGGTAAAAGAAAGGAAACTTTCACCATCAATCCTCTTCCCTTCCATCATCCTTCTTATCATTACTATGATCATCGTTCCCTTCAGGATAAAAAAGAATAATATGAACAAAAAAGTATGATCATTTAGAAATCACATCATTATCTCCTTCCTGGATCTCCTCTTATTATTATAAAACTTATAGCAAATATTTCCGCAGCTGATGATCAGAGCGTCGTGGAGGATCTGTACATAGCTATTCTACAGGATCTTCGAATGGGAGATAATCTTGTGAATTTAGTAGAGCTGCATAGCGGTAGGTATGGTTCGAGTTAGCAGCAGCAGGAGCAAGAAGTGTCGGGATATGAGGGTAGTCGGTGTTAGCCGTGACGTAATTTTCCTTCGAAACTCCAGCATGTCGGGGAGGTTTGCTGGATAAGAAAAAAGGCGGAAGTCCCAGGGAAAGTTATGGAAGATGGGTAGCTATATAAGGATATTATGGTGGTGAAAGTGAGATGAGAGACGGGAAACGAGACGTTGAGTAAGTAAAGTGCAAAAGGACGTTTTAAATTTGAAGTATAGCATAGCACACTAACTTTGTAGAGAAGTGGAGAACTAATATGTATCATTTCCACCAGCTCACTACTACTACCGCCATATACTTAAGATATTATATGAGGGAACCTTTGCATCTGACTCTGCCATAATAATAATAATAATACTTTCTTTCTGTCTTCCCCTTACCCGCCAAGCTTATATTATACATCCATATAGCCCAGACGAGAAAAAAAAGAGTGTGACGGTGCTAAACGTATTCTACCAATTCTCTTCCCATTCCCCTTCTTCGTCTTCTTCCTTGAACACAACAGGAGTGGAACTGCTAAAAGGATCCAATGAAGACGGAAACTGAACGGCCTTTTCCCCCTATGAGTATTCATGATTATAAATAAAACTGTGGAGGAGCTTTTGTTAGTCCCAGCTTCACCGTCATCCTTTCATCTTTTTTTTATTTTCTCAGTGGCTTCCCCTCTTTGTTTACTCATTCACATCACCATGAGTATTAAAGCTACTGGTAAATTCCCTGCCCTAAAAACACACTATTTTAAGGTAGAATCTCAATATATTTTCCATATTCCTAATAATTACGCATTCATTCCCACCAGAAACTTGCATCCTCTCAAATCAATAGCTATAGTTCACTATGCATTTTAAAAGTGAAAGTAATAGAATTTACTCTATCCCATTTTGCCATTACATTAACAGTGCAAACAAATGGGAGATTTTCATAGTTTACAATCCACTTGAACCTACCGTGTACCCATGTGGGTTATTGGAATGGAAAAGCACGTCAGCATTGCTTCAGTTCATGTTACATATGGTTTAACATGCGTGAACATAGCAATGCCATTAGCATAGCCATCAAATCCTCTTGCTTTTTTTCTTCTTGAAATAATTCCTCCCTCAAAACTTGTACGAAAAGAATTTGAGTAAAGACGACGAGTAGCTGCTGCTGCTCGTGTGCTTCACTAGTTCTTCTTCAAGCAAACATTTCAAACTACTTTATACCTTTAAGGTAGAAAAGGAGGAGAAGGAGGAGAAAACACATGAGAATAGCTCAAGTTTTTTAGTAAAACTTTTAGCGCTGAGTGGATGAGAAGATGAGTGAAAGAAGGGTTAGAGGATTTAAATGAAATACTATTTGCTTAAGCTTTACATCAGCGCTGGTGATTTGATTAACAGAAACTTATGCGCCAAAAAAGTAAAAGAAAAAACGTGCGTCAAAGATTTGAATTATTTCAATCTTGAGAGATATTATTCTATCTTCGAGATAGCTATGATGATGGTAACCACCATGGAAGGGCATATTGAGTCGGAATTATCCTTTACGCTTATGAATTCAATACGAGAATAATTATAATGTTCAAATCCACCATAAAAGCAATGTTCTGCATGAATGGGACTGGCTCAGGCGTATTCATAGGTGGCTGTTTGAACTAAAAAAGTTAATCGGTAAAAGCTGCAGTTGTATTGACATATATGATTATACAATGCACTTGGATAAATAAGATTTCTCTGGAGGGCTGTCAGTACCACAGAGAGAGAGACAGAGAGCTGAGGAGGGTAGACGTTTGAGTTTATCCAGTTAGCAAACAGTTTAGACACAAGTAGTGATGCATCCCCTAACTAGTTAAATTACTATTGAGGGCTTGCTGCTGGCTGTTGTTGTGCTGCAGATGTATTCATGCAGGGGTGGAAGAAGTAGCTATAGAGAAGAAAAAAAGTTATGGTGGAAGAATGGTTTGCATAAATAAAAGTAAATTGATCCCAGGGTAAGATGCAAATACTTTATAGGACTCTAAATTGAATCCCTCTTCACTTTATTCCAAGAAGGAATGAAAGGTTCAGGGAATAAGAAGAAGATCCCCTACCAAAGTACTGGGTTAAAAGATCTATCGACCTTTCTCTTTTTTCTCTTCCTTCCTCCTCCACCTTCTCCTCCTCCTCCTCCTGTTCTTTGCCAAATCTCCCCTCTTTTTTTATATAGCTACTACGTTTATGTCCATGTATATATAACGAAGGGATTCCTGAATGCATGCACTACTTAAGAAGTAGCTACTACTTTGCTATTGAAGTTAAAAAAAAACTTTCGTTGCAACCCGAGCCCATTACGGCTATGCACTAAAGTGAGTGTGTATCAGAATAAAAGGTAATGGGGAAAGGGTCTGCTTGCTTGTTGGGTCTCAAGTGCTCAATCCAAGTCGCTTTTCCTTTCCTTCCCATCATGTCATCAACTTTTATATAGTTTTCTCACCGGCGGCGGCGGCAAAGACGGCTCCATTCCCTCTACTTCTAACGTGATTCCTTTTCGAGGAAGAAAATCATGGGCCGTTTCATCTGAGCTTACTCATACTGAGCTTTCTATAAATTCAAAGTATATGTATAGGAGTAACCATTGGATTAAATCCGTTATGCTCTTCCTTCCACTACTGAAAGGTCCTGCATCATCATCATCATCATCATCATCATCATCATCATCATCATCAAGATTATGGTGGTGTAGAAAATTGGGAAATGGCTATAATCATCCCTACTTGTAAGCCCTCCAATGCATCACTAGCCATGTAACACATAGAAGGGGATCTTTTCATATAGTCAAGAATTCATACGAGATTTTGTCATATGTGCCTAAGAATATTATAAAAACCTCGGGAGAGGTCTTGCGTTGACTAGCTGATTTGCCTGCTTGTTGTTGCTGCTGCTGTTGATAAAATAAGGAATATTATGATGATGAGTTGTTGTTGTTCCTCATTCTCTCCCCCTCCTCATCCAGCATCTCCTTTCTTTTTTCCATGAATAAAAGGAAAGTCAGGGAGGAGAAGGAGGAGGGAATCTGATTTAATTTTAAAATGGAGAGAAGAGACTGACGGCGGAAAGATGACGAGAAGGATGAAAGGCAGATGGGGGAAAGTGAGTGAGAGCGAGAGAGAGATGACTAACATGCATAGCTATAGCACCATCATCAGCATGGGGAGGTAATAGGCAGAGAACCTTTTTCACTTGGCGCTTTTCAACATCTAACCGTGAAATATGAGAGGCTGGTAATTTGTGTGTGTGTGTGTATGTTTGTGTATGCATCATGAGCGTGTTTCCTCTACCCGCATCTTGTCTAAACACAAAGCCATAGGATAAAGATGTGCAAGGAAAAATGTCTGCTAGCATATGACTATGTATATTTACTTGCGACATAAGAGAAAGGAGATGCAGATGGCTTTATGTTTGGCCTGTACTGAAGTTCTAAGCTTCGCTATTTCTACTGCTGCTGCTGCTGGTCTAACAAAATAACCCATACGAGGGAAAGACGTTGAGTGAGTGAAGGGGCTTCTATTTATACACACCACAGCAGCAGCAGTAGCAGCGGCTCCCATTCTGACTATGGATACAGTAGAAGGACCATTACTACTATAGACATTACATTACCCTTGCATAACTCAGAATAAATGCCAAGGGAAGCTGTAGTAGTCTCGTCTGTTGTTCCAGATATAGCCAAAAAGGGAGAGAGAAAGCATGGGAAAGTTACATATAGTTTCTATGCTGAAAAGACTTGAGAGGTAAAACAGTCGCAAGTAGTAGTAGCTAAGGCGCTTGCCATCAATTTATATGTAAGACTGTTAAGGCGAGATTTTGTTTTACTTCCGCTCCTTCCGCCTTTCTCCTCCTTTTCTACTTGTTCCGTTAAGTTGATCCGTATTAAGAGAAGGAGCAAAGTAAGCAAGAGGAGGAAGACGAGGTAGACAGGCAGGCAGGCTGCTCCTTTTCCCGGCAGATTTTCCCATCCTATTACACACCATATCCTTTCTTCTCTATATAACTGGAAGGACGCTTCTATGCGTAAGCTCAGTTGAATTAAGAGAGTAATTTCAGCCGGTCGCCGCCGCGGTAGTATTAGCTCCTATACACTGAAGAGACACACAAACACACACGCAGACAGAGTCCCACTACGGCAGTAGTACAAAGGACCACGAAGCAGTAAAGAGCACTACACTCTTAAGTAAATAGAGAGAAGGGAAGCGAAACAAGGAATTGCACATTCGATCCACGCCGGCAAGTAGTAGAACAGCTCATAGTAGCTAGTAATGTGGAACTAGAAAGTATATGGGAAAAGCCGTAGTAGCTAGATTTTTCGCTCCACAATGAGCTACCAAGCAGCAGCCGTTCACATCCTACAAATGATACGACGAAGGGTATAAACTAAAAGAAAACTTTTATCTTGAATGGAGATCGATCTCGATTAATTTTCATCTAAACAGAATTGTAACGGCAGTAGCTAACAGTACCCTCTTTGCTTTTTTCCCGCAGCACTTGCTCTTCTTCTTCTCCTTCTTATTCTTGTTGTTGGTCACAAACTCGTCTATTCTACTGCTGTCTTGTTGCATGACCAAAAATCCTTCCTATTCCCTGGACAATAGCCCCATATAATAATCTTGTTACCTTTCGCTTACATCCCATATAGCATTTCCCGTATTAAAGCCATACTTTCACTTACTTTCCCTCATCCTACAGCAGAAACTACCTTTCTCCTCATCATTTGCAAGGCAAGCTCAAAGTTTGCTGATATTTTTGCGCAAATTAGTTCGCCTTCCATGAGGGACTTGTGGTACTTTTGTGGGAAAATTTTGGAAATGTAGATAAGCGCAGTAACTGGGAGAGTAAATAATAATAATTTTAATTGCAAAAACTTTCCTATTACTTCTTGTGCGTAAAATGAAGTGAGACGTGATGCGGTGGGGTTTTATGGTTTTGGGTAGGATATGACACATATGAAAGAGGGTCGATGTACAGGGTAAATGGATACAAATATGTGGCCTTGTGGGTTAATGTAATTCGGGTCTGATGGTGTTGCTAGTATCCTGCCCTTGTTTTTGTTGTTGTTGTTGCTTCGGCTGTAATGTGGAAAGGAAAAGTTTTGTATTGCTTTGGTGGTGGTTAGTTAATAGGATGACTGTATGGGGAGACGTTAATCCATGGAACCATGAAGGAAAATTATGATATGAAATAAGAGTAAAAATTAATTTCTCTGTGGCTTAACATACACTACTTTCCCATATGCACGTCACTGAATTTAAAAGCTTCTACTATAGGAAAAGGACATGCAGAAGGAGAAAACGCTAGCCTGGTCTCGACACTTTAGCTGTTTTTCTGCATGATAACGACGATGAACTGTGTTACATTTCTTCCAAGTCTGATCTCCAGTATGGCAGCCACTAGCTACGGGTCTACTGCAGATGCATAATGGACCTTGTACAAATTTTTATTATGAGCTGCCCTTATGTAGTATAAGACTTTATACGAAGGCTGCTACATTGTTTTGACTCGTGGCATGTGAATCCAGTGTTGTAATAATGGAATGAAGATACTCTCAAGTCCATGCTTTTTTCCTTCGCCTATTTTCTTCTTCTTCTTCTGACTCTATGAAATTGGAGCGATGGAAGACAAGCATGAAATGGTAGGCTAATGTTAGTAGCAAATTTCAATGGTTTTTCCTTCTTAGAATTGTCTTCTTCCTGCGGTGTTTTACATACACATCGGTGGTAGGGAGGTGAAGAAGATATAGAGACACATACACATGCATAGACCGACAGAAACGTGAAACTTGTGGGTTATGTGTGGTTTGGTCCCATCATAGTTTTGTAAGCTCTCTCTATCTCTCTCGCTCTTTCTGAATTCCATAGATATATGTGTACTGAGAGCATTTTCCAGCTCGTATGTAGTCAGTGACAAAGGGCGATTTAGGAGAGGAGATAACCCAAATCCCCTATTCGCTTTCATGTTCCGACGTTGACTGTAAGGAATACAAAATAGGGCCAAATAGCACGCAGCTACAGCAGTAGTGCCAAGGTTTTATCACACAAGCATTCTCTCGCTCGCTCTTGCAAACTCTTTACTTCGTCATACTTTATTTTTGATATTCTTGGGGAATATGACTACAGTGCAGTGGCACTGTAGTCTGCGACCATCTTCTTCTCATCACTATAACCCACCCGACACAGCATGCAGAAAACCATCCACAAGTTTTTTTGGCTGCAGTAGCAACCATAGTGATATGCATTGGTGAAAGCGCATTACCTTGTGTGTTTGTGTTACTTTCACCAGCATACAATGGAATAGTTACTGCTACTGCTGGTCGCTGCCTTTACCATTATTGTTGTAACCTTGCAAGCAACTGGAGTGTATGGTCAGTCAACCCTCCAGTAGCTATGCCTATCTGTACCTTTGTCATCCCGTATTGTGAGCGTTTTTGCGTAAAGCCAAAGCGACAGGGGAGTGGGCTGATACAAAGCCAGCTTTCATCTCTGCTTAGACTACTTTATAACACTGTATTTTATCCTAATGTATACATTTGAATCAGCTGTAACCCATTCAAAAAGCCAACAACGAGGTATCCCAATGAGAGCTATTTGACTGTAGGAAAACATGTGGGCTAGAGACAACGCAACATCTTTCTCGTACTAGAGTAGTAGCTAGTGCATGTTGCCGTGCGGTGGTACGTGTCTGTTGTCTGTTCAAGCTCAGAGTGTGTATACAGGCCATTATTATTGTGATGTACACAAATCCGACGTGTAAATGCGCCTGTTGTTCTATCTGCAGAGGGACAGCGGCGGCTGTTTTTGACTTCTAGACACCATATCAATCCTGCTCATCCCAGCATCCAAATTGCTCTCTCGTCTATGCATAAATTGTTCCTCGTAGATGAGAGTCCATTTAAACTTTATTGGATACAGAATGTTAATCTGAGTTAAAAGGCTCAATAGTTTAACATAGTATCCTGACAGTCTGGTGCACATTTAAATCCATGAAAGAACATTAAACTCCTGCTGTCTGCATGCCAAGATTTATTTGCATCCTGTAAGTTATAGAAAGGTATTTGAGCCTACAAATATTCGCATACAACAGTTGCCACTAGTTTTCCCTTTGAATCAGGACGAAAAAGAACTACTGTAGATCAAACTTTTATAATCAGGATTTATTATTGCTTTCTATACTAGGCCGACCTTCAACAAAAACATTCGTTGCGTTAGGTAATGGGAAGAAAAGTTGAGAGCCATATGAATAATGTTATTTTGTCTGTATCTCTACATGGTTCACATCATTCTTGTGCTCCATTTAAGGTAAGCAGCTATATCCTGCATCCTGCTATTTCAAGTATGCTGATGGATAATCTGATGGTTTTGTTTGAAAGAACAAAAGGAAGAGAAAGCGGAGGCGGGGAATTCTATAAAGTTGTGAAATACAAGAGATTAGCCCCCTTTTGTTAGTCACACTACTAGCGAACACCAATCTCATAATGTAATTTGTTGCTCGTGATGCAATTTCACCTGCGAAAGTTGATGGGAGACAGAGATTTTACAATAAGGAAATAAGATGAGAGCTCCACTAACCAATTTTATCATGCAACTTTTTTACAGTAAGAAAATAATTGCCTCACCGCAGGGAATGCTTGTCCTTTAGATTCTCATATGGAGGAATAGCTATAGGATGATGAAACAGTTTGTCTTGTGGCCTTGGGAAAATTATGATCCCACCAGTGAAAAAAAGGACTGGCGGAGAAAGTATAATCAGGAAGAGATGCGACCAGAAAACCCAGTGATAGTGACGTCTACTCCTCCTTCTCACAGAGAACGAGAAGTATGCATCTAACCACAGAGGATTTTCCACACTTTAACATGCTCACACTCAAACGAGTACAAAGACTGCATCCATGCATATAAATGTCCACCGCAGCACTCTCGTCTGCATCATTTAGGTCCTTGACCTTGGCGGTTGTCATATTCATACAATATGATAAGCCTGGGATAAGCTCCAGATGAGGAACATTTATTAGAGGAAAGTTTCCAGACACTTTTGTGTGCCATCATAGCACCACTCCTCCTCTTTTACATCTCGTGATAAGAAACACTTTCCATCCAACACAGTCACATTACCTCATATACGCACACAAACTTACTCAATCTTATCAGAACCTTGAATCCCCACCATACGTGTCAAATGTAGCTTCCTACAGCGGTGTCTGCCATTTCAATTCTATGCATTTCATCCAATAGTTGCAAAATATTGCGCATCCAAGGGTAAAGAGCTTAAAGTAAAAACAAATCGGTAGCTCAGACGGGCAAGGGAAGCAAGTACGTCAGAATGGGGGCCATTGTCAATTTATTAGTGGTGGTTGTGTCATAACTACGCCTATTCTCTGAATTATGAATTCTTTCCGTAAGCTCTGCTATACGTAAGCGCCTAACAGCAGTCTGAGCTGCTGTAGGCTGAAAAGAGACATAGCTAGCGAGTCAGCATGGAGTTAGGGAAAGAAAGGAGGAAGAATAAGACGAAGAAAGTTGATTATTTCATAAATAGTTGGAGAGGAACTTGTGTTGCGAGTTAAACTGAGGAAAAGCCTCCATACTGAGAGTCTATTTGCATTTTGGAAAAGTTTAAATAGGACAAATTAAAATCCATTCAACAGCTTAACTTGAAAATAAGCCCGCTAGAAAATTCTAAACATTAATTTATGCTAATCGTATGCAACTTTCCAAGTAGTCGAACAGTGACAAACTCTCCGCTGCTGCTGCTGCTCTTGCATTCACCGTCTCCTTTGTCATACACTCATATCCATATATATGAACAATGTGTTCCCACAGTATATTATTCGTATGCACTGCAGCACTGTGAAGTAAAGAGTAGCGAGCAGCATTGAATGAGAAGACGGGAGGGGAGATCCATGCATCCATGAAATAAAATGCTATGTCTGAGAAACATCCGTCAGACGTTTCCCTTTTAGTTTCCCATGCATGTACGAGTCAAAAGACTTTTTTCTGCTTGGGTGTAAAAGCATGCATACACAATCCTTTCTTTCTTTTCCATCTCTTTCTCTTTCTCTGCTCCTTCTTTTTTTATTTTTTAATTCCACATACACAAAATGCGGTTGTTTTCAGGGCTTCTTGGCACATTTTCCCATTTTTAACTTTTCAACAGTAAAATAGCTACTCCAACCAAAGCCATACTTTCCCTACTTGAAAAAGTCTTATCCAACCTGCGCCATTTTGCATAACATGACCAAGCCTCAATGAGGCTTTTTTGCAGTGAAAGGTGTACCCAGGTTTTGTGAATTTTAATGGCATTTCTATTCCTGGACACAAGAGCCTTCCGTGCACGTGCTAAATGGACCCAATTCATGAATAATCCATTTCATGCACTACTGTCGTCCAATACTTGTTGCCCTCGAAACAAACTCAAAGCTCCTGTTTCCTTGCACACAGGTCAAGAGGAGGAAGCCATGACGATGAACATCATAGTTAGTTACTCAATACAGAGCGCACATATTTTCCCCCCTATAAAGTCTATATGACTATGAGTGACAGTATTATTGTATAGTTGAAAAGGATTCCAAATATGGTCCACTTCGTTTCCTTGTCAACTTTAGCTTATGCGTGAATTACTTTCCGGTTGAGTAGTAAATGCCACGAGTTGGACGGTGAAGCAGGATACGCATATCCTCTATAGCTACTACTACATCGCGTTTGCAACATTTGTAACATGTGCACAAAAGATTTCGCAAGAGAGATGGAAGAGGAGAAAAGGAGGATGGCATGAGGAAGGAGAGTTAGAGAAGAAGAAGAAGGAGGAGGAGAAAAAAGGAAAAATTGAGAAACGGAGTTGAGTGAGGAAGAAAAAGGAGAAGACAAAGAGAGAGAAAGAGAGTGCTATACTGCAAAAGGAAAAAAAGTAGCAAGAGGGAGACAGAGAGCGAGAGAAAGAGGAAGAAAGTATTCTCATTCTCATCGGACCATTTTCTCCCGTCTGCAAGCCTTGATTCTCTAGTCATGAACACATGAGGGTATACATTTATTGGACTACACACATCCGAATCGACCCATTGTGTCTCTCTCTCTAGCTATGTTTCTTCTTCTTCTTATTCTCAGGTCCTTCTCAACTTGAAACTACGGCGTACAAGTAGCCACTAAAAGATTTCTACACTTGGCTTCTTATTCTGTCTTTACTCATGTACAGTATATAACCATATCAGATGACACTTAACGGGGACAAAGCTAGGAATAGCTACTAGTGATGGGGTCTATATTCTCCCGTACTACTTCAGATGTATGAGCATGCCGAAAAGAGATACTATTTTGAGATCATCACTAGTATTGCTTACTACAGCACAACAGGAACAAGAGCAAGAAGAAGCTCTCAGCCCGAATCTTAAAGTTCCCAAGCATCATAAATAGAATGCGAAATTTCTTCCCCTCCTCACGCACATTTTCACACAATCATAACCACCACCAGCAAGCAGTATCTCACTCACTTTGGCCGTGCCCTCATCTCACTCTTGCTCTCACATACTCACACACTCCGATCACTGGGAGCATTTTGGACCCTTCAGAATTTAAGTGCCACAGAATGGGAGGAATAAAAATAGTGCAGAATTGCAGATTTACAACCAGTAACAAATACTCAAGGGGCAGCTCATAAATGTTTAACATCCACATACGTCTTTCCTTGTGGTCAGGAGATAGCTCAAGTAACATATCCAGTCTTCCTGCTTTTTTCTCCCCCCCTCCCTTAGTCATCTCTTTGTGAACAAGGAAACTGTGAAAACTTACAATGGCCTTCAGAATTCTAGAAAAATCAAATCTTATTGCACGTGCCGCGTACTCAATATCCCAGGCTTTGTACATCTATACAAAAAATGGCCCTGTCATAGCCATACATTCCTTTGCGGTAAGGCTCACAGTAGCTACTACTGACTGACGCGAATGACCACCCGAACCATGAGTATATTTCTCACATAGTAAACATAGCTAGCTTGATCCCTCCTGTATGCTTAGGTTTCTATACAACTTTCTAGCCGTTGTTGTACTATTTCGACAATAAAACTTGCCAGGATTCAAAGATAAACGGTGCGGCTATTGATTTTATTCGATAGACAGAACAATTTTTTCTGGAAATGAAT
>JAQFYD010000182.1:0-25636 GCA_034694225.1 Bourletiella hortensis | reverse complement strand
CCCGCGGTGCACTTGGAAAGTGATATGCAAGTTCAAACTTGACAAAGAAAAGTACAAGTTCAAGTATTCCAGTGCACCAAATTTTGGTCCTTGCACTTGCAAATAATATTCAAGTTCAGAACAAGTGCCCATCTAAGACTGAAACTGAAAGTGAAGGCAGCAGCATCTGTTTGCACTTTGTAGATGTGATTTGATTTGCACAAAATTGTGCAAATAATCTGCCGTTTTATTGCAAACCAAGTTTGATACAAGACAAGATATTTTGGTCCGAAAGTTTTTGTTATCTACCGTGCACAGGTAATCTTGACTGACTTGGAAAACGTATCACTAAAATAATAGGCTGGCTGACGTAACTTGAACACAAGTTTGGGTAGTGTGCACTCGGTTTTCTAAAGTATGTTAAAATTTTGTACTGTTTAACACATTGAAGTGAATTTGACTATTTTCAGAATAATTGTATAAAGGATGAGCGGAGGGAAGGGAGAGAAGCCGAAACAAGATGTTTTCCAGGCAGTCCTCCTGGCTGACAATTTTGGCAGTCATGTCTTCGGGCCCGATTGTCCTTTCAAGGCAGAGGTTAGTAAAATAGATGTTGAAATGAATGTTAAAAATGTCCATTGGATTAATATTGCCGTTTTAATTAATTCATTGCCATTTAATATGAACTTTATGATAGGCCTTGGTAAATCTTGTGAACCGAAAGATGATCGACTATTCCTTGGAAGCCTTAACAGCCTCTGGTGTCCACGAAATATTTATTTACTCGACTAAAAATACAGACGAACTCAAGGAGCATCTAGAGTAACAGAATTCATTCTCTTTATTATTTAGACGACATTATAAAGTGATCCATGTCAGTTATAATATTTTATCCCCATTTTTGTACCTAGAAATTCAGGATGGATGGATCTTCCTACAGCAATCAATGTGATTGCATCCGATGATACAAATACCCTTGGAGAGGCCTTGAGGGATCTGGATGCGAAAGCACTATTACGGAATGATTTTATTCTGTTAGAAGCAGGAGTTGTTACGAATATAAGATTAAAGCCATTGCTCGAAAAGCATCGTGCTACCGTAGCTCAAGACAAGGGTGCCGTCATGACCTTGGTTCATAGGAAAGTTTCTCCAGGTCATAGGTCACGCTCGAAAATTGCAAACCCTGTCGTGGCGATTGACTCGCGCAGTGGCAAGATTATTTCATATCAAGCCAAAGTCTCTGGTAGAAAGTTTCCCATACCCCTTGTAAGTTTTACTAAATCAGTGACACCTCCAAATGCAAGCAGCAACTGAATAACAGCAGGATCAGTTTTCTAACTATTTTTGTTATTATTGTGAAACAGGAGAATATGCAAGCAGAGATGGATATATTTCTAGACACTTGTGACACCGGCATTGCAATATGTTCATCTTGTGTCCCGCCTCTTTTTACCGACAATTTCGATTTCGCCACAATGAAGGATTTTATTCGGGGGATTCTGATTAACGAAGAAATCATGGGGAACTCTTTGTACTTGCATCGTCTCGAATCCGGCTATGCAAATAGAGTAGTTGATTTTGATACGTTTAATGGAATTAGGTAACTGAAGAGTTACAGTCTTATCCCCCAATTCTCCACTGTTGACCAGTGTGGTTCATTACAGTGTTTTTTTTTCCAGTTTGGACATCCTCCAGCGCTGGTCTTTTCCCTTAGTTCCGGACATGCCCTTCGGTTCTCCAAAGGATTCTGTCTGCCCCTTTAATTACAGTTTTACTTACCGGGGCAGTGGTGTCAAAATTGATAAGTGAGTTATATGCGTTACTCTGACAACAAAAATGTATTTTAGCCGTTGATTATAATTTTTTTGCTTGTATTATAATTAGGAGGGCTGAGGTTGGTCCATTGGTTTTAATTGACCAGGATTCGGAAGTAGGGCAGTCTTCCGTCGTTATCAACTCTTGTCTAGGAACAAATTGCAAAATAGGGGCGAATGTCAAGGTTGTCAACTCCTTTGTGGGAAGCAACGTTGTCATTGAGGACGAGTGCGAGCTGCATCAAGTTGTTGTGGTGGACGGGAGTGTTTTGGAACGAGGAACAGAGTTGAAACCATGGGTTCTTCTGGACGGAAAGAAGCAGTTTAGGATTCAGTTACCTCAGGAGCCGCAAGAAGGTGATGATAGTTCAAGCGAAAATTCCGAGGTCATCCCTGTTGGAATTGGAAAGGAACTATCTGATGCTGAGGAGGATCAAAATGTGGGTATTCAAGACGAAGACTTTAAAAGTATGTGCTATTTTTCATCCTTACCATGCTGACCGTAATAATTTTCCTCCAAGTGTTCAAGACATTTGATTTGATGCCAATTTCTTGCCGTTCTTTCCAGTTTTCAGCACAGAAGTTCTGGAGAGTTTACTGCGGGGATATCAGGAAAACGTTGCTGTGGAGAATTTAGTTTTGGAAATCAACTCTTCAAAATATGCATACAACATTACATTTAAGGAAGTTATCGTTGCCATAACGAAAGGACTTTTGCAACTTATTCTCCAAGTGTACCCGGACTTTAATGATTTACCTTTGAAAAGCAAGTGGAGTCAAACAAAGGAGATTATATTGAAGTTTAAGAGTCTCTTTGAACATTATGTTAAAACTGAGGAAAATCAGGCAGATCTTCTTAATGCTTTGGAGGTACGTAATTCATTCATTCAGAAAAATAATTCGAGTAGGAGGCCAAGCCCTAGCTATTAGGACGACAGTGTGGTCTTCATTGGACTTCATATCCTGATTTGAACCATTTGTTATTTTTCTGTCAGGAGTATGCCAACGACCGACCATATTTCCGTCCATTGTTGATGCAGACCTTACACTTGCTTTATGATGAAGATATCTTGATTGAAGATGCCATTCTGGAGTGGCATAAAATGGAATCATTGTATGACGCTGGAAAGGAATTAAGAGAATTGGTAAGTAAGCAAGCATGAAGCGTACATTTTGTGTAGCTAATCTTGAAAGTTCTGTCTCCTTCATGCTCAATAATTTTTTTATTCTCTGTCTACAGACGAGCAAGTTTGTCACGTGGTTAGAAGACGCAGAGGAGGATGACGAGAGTGGTTGAACTGCAGTTTATTATTATTACTTATTGTACTCATGTAAAGATTCTATTGTCGGCTACAATAATGATTTCCACACGAAATATTTTGATTCTCAAATGTTTGCATTATTATGGCCGCGAGCATTAAAAATGAGGATCAAATTTTTCATATGCTTTCAAATGCAAATAATTTTAGTTCAATGGTGTAATTATATGCTTTATTTGAGCCATATAAGTGGTTTTATAGAAGACTGAGGCTTACAGTAGAATGGCCATCTTCATCAATCAATCACTTTAGCGGTCCACCAACAGCTTCCGCAGTTCCATCCACTTTTAGCGAGTTTTTGCGAAGGGGGAACATGAAAGCGTAACATTTCATAGTAATGCCCGCTCCCTTGCATAATCCGGGGAAAGCTTATGGAACAAGCTGAATCAGATGGACGCTGTTAATGACCTTCTCCCTTCCCCTCAGCTACTCCGTAAAAACTTAAACAATTAGCCGACATCCAAGCTCCAGAAAATGACTTTGCAAATCTTGTGAAAATCTATAAATTTTTGGGCCAGCCCTTTTAAAAACAGGACTGCGACGACGACTGTGGAGCAGGAGGAAAGCAGCATTATGAGTGGGAAGGGACGTAAAGCCTAAGTATTTTGTACTATTCGTGAGATGATCACGTGGCGGCTGATTTAGTAATCAGAGCCGTGTATTATCACTTCTCACTGGCAGCAAATTCTGACTGCTCACATTCTTGTCATATTGGATTTGGTAACGATTGGACAAGTCCACGAAGAAGCAGTTCACTTCCTCTTTCTTCCCTTTAATTTTCTTGGGACCTCTGGGGATGCAGCGAACGCCAATGTCCATCAACAGCTTTGCATTGTCTTCTGCCACCTGAGATTCAACATAAATTCAATAAATTACACGCGAATGAACCTGAGTTAATAAAATCAAGGAAGCAGCGATTAATAACTGTTAATTACGCCACCTGAATCCGTCCAGGTTCCCCGCTCGAGTCCATACGGGAGGCCATGTTGACTGTGTCTCCCCATATGTCATACAATGGTTTCTGTGCTCCTATCACTCCAGCCACAACAGGTCCACAACAAATCCCTGCAACCACTCATGAACACGTCAGAAACGAACCAACCACTCAATCTTTAGGCAGGTCAACCGGCGACGAATAATAACTGAAAAACTCACCCACACGGAGCTGGAATTCTTGAAATGCGTCTTTGTTTACCCCTTGCAGCCGAGTCATCATGGAGGCTGCGAAACGAACCAGCGTGAGCAAATTTTTTCTCCGCTTGTTATCATCCTTCGTATCCACGGAATGATTCTGGTTGAAATATTGAGGAGGCATGTAACTGTACATTGGAATATTTGAAAATCGTCACCATAAATCCCATAGTTACTACACAATGGAGAAACAATGATGGAGTATTGATAATGAATGGCGGCGTCTTACTCTGAAGAGACAGAAGCATTTGAAGTTCTACCAGGATCCCGGACCTCCAGACCGCAAGCGGCCATGTAAGTACTTCCAATCACTTTTATCTTCTCAACCTCCTCAAAATCCACCAAGGCCTGAAATGTTTAACAAAATTGTTGCCACAAATGTCAATATCCGAATTCATTCCGACCCACTCCTTCTTTCGATTTATATCTTACCTGATCAAATTCAACAATGATTTCATTGAGAAGCTGAAGACATCTAATACCATGATTGTTGAGATCATTTTCAGCATAAAAATCCGTAAAAGTTGGTATCGACGCTGATAGAAAATTTTCCAGAATTAAAATAATAAACCTAAACTCACATCTCTCAAACATTTCATTGGCCCAACTTACCAAACATGACGGCAACGTTTTCATAGCTTCTGTTATGACCCTCGTTGGATCGATTGGGATCCATGTAAATCTTGGCTGGAATGGAAAATAATAAATTATTCAGGCTCATCATTCAATACAAATTGTTGCTCATTCACAAACTTAATTAGTTACCAATTTGAAGAGGAAGAATATTCTGAATGAGTATTGTATTTATCTCATGCGTCAACTGAGCTTCCTTATGTTCTTCCGTTAGTTTCTGCTTCCAGATGAAATCAAGCCGGTTGATGTATTCCATCTTTTCAAAACAAACAATTATACATTTTCAGTTATTGCAGTTTTCAGGGTGCACAAAAAACTGGCCTTTCTATTTGAAGGGACGCGCGCCGCCCTTCAATTTCGTGCTTACCTGTCGATCCATGAAGTGCAAGTAAAGAACAATTTTCACCAGGTAAATCACATGAGAGTAAACTGGAGGTAGCGCAGGCCCTGCACCAAAGTCACTCTGGAACAACAGAACTGAATGTATTTATCGGAAACTAACATTTAAAAACACGTTAGGAAACAGCAGTGATAATGGCTTACATCGAAGACATTTTTCCTGAACTTGAAAATGGTCAGACTGTACATGGCTAATGAGATCACACAAACAAGGAGTTTGAGGAGGTAATTGATACGGAAGAAACCATTGACCAGGAGGAATGCCAGTGCGCAGCTGTAGGTAAAGTACTGAAAATTCACAAAATAGCTATAAAATTCCGGCTCATAATTAGTGACCTCGTAACACTGTAATGATCCACGTCTAATTATCGTACCCAAGGTGACTGACAATCCGCCTCGGTCCCCGCCCCGTCTTCCTGAACCCTTTCTTTATCAGCATCGCATTCCACCTACCGAAACAAACCAAAAGCCAAAAAGGGTTAGTGACAAGTTTCGTGAAAGAAAGGTCAACTGGATATTTTGAAGGGTCAGCTTACAACGTCAATGATTGCAAACGTGGAGATAAGAAAGGACACAATGAGGTAAATTAGTGTTCGGATCAACAAACTGTTGGTAACTGTGATGGAGCTCTTGTAGAAAAATCGGACGAGAGGACTCTTGGGTTCTGGTATTCGATCCATTTCCCGATGAGGATCCTTCAACCGACTCCAAATGTATCCCACCCACACGAATGGGAAGACGGAAACGAGGAAGGTAAATCCTGTTCCGAAGGCTATCCAAAGTACCACATGATCACTAAAAATTATTCCAAAAAAGCCAAGACGATGACAAGTTAATATTTCGCTTATGTATGCGTTGAAAATGTGATTTCTTATTGTGATTTTTCTTTCTTACTCGGGCATAATCAATCCCTGGACGATTCCGATGCAAACAAGGACAAAGAGAGCGCAGCCAATGTAATACTTGAAGAGTGGATCCCCTTGTTTCTGAAACTGAATCTCATTATCCAGGGAATTGAATGTCATGAGCAATGGCGTCTCGTTCAACGTAATGCTCCCCCGCTTCCTACCGCACCACTGACTGCAACACAATCCACATTGACCACTCATTATAACCCTGGTAAAAGTCTTTCATATTCAAAATTGAAACAAGAACCTACTCAGTCTTCCTCAGAGGCATGTCATCAATAGCTTTGGACATTTTCTCGTTAACTTGGGACCTTTTTGAAATATAAAACTGGAAATATTTTATCATCGCGTCCATTAATTTAAACCCATTCAAATCACCACCAAGACTCACATGATTCGGCGGAAGTTCCAGATATCCACCTCTCCTGCTCCCACACCAGTTCTTGCAGCTCGTAATGATTTCTGAAATTATCGCCATAAATGAGATGCATTTTGTAATAGAACAAGATGGAAAAGTTTGAGTAGATTAGGATTCGAGAATGTTTTGGTGCAAACTGACCCTAACTCGAGCATCCTGGTGAGAGGTTTGCCTTCGAATAATGGCCGAAGCGGATCCCGACGCATAAATTGGTCTTCCGCCACTGGATGAACTTTCCTCTTCTGTCGTAGATGCTGCTGCCATGCCTTCCGTCTGCGGGGAATTGACAATCTGTCCCAAAAATTAGTTGCTTCATTGTGTCAGAAATAGCCTTTGTGTTTTAGGTTAAAACTTGTGACCGCCATGACTCACCTCTTGAGCTGGAGTTATCAAATAAGTCTCGCTCACATTCTCAGCCAAGTACGCATCTTTCGTTTTAGCGTCACAAGGTTCATATTCATAAGCATCCCCCAGAATTTTTTTCGTCTGTTCCGTTATATGAACGCTCCTATTAGAAATATTCAAAAAATCAGCATGTCTCCGCATGAAATGTCATGTTTAATTACTTTCCTTTAAAATCAAAACGGGAGAATAAATAGACGCACCCTGCCGTTCCCGTTTGTTCCATGTGATTTGCAATGGTAACATCCTTGCTCCAAATGTCATACTGCCATTTATAGATTCCTAATAGTCCACTCAGGATTTTTCCTGAATGAATCCCAATCCTCATGTGAACATTCACCTTGAGTTTCTCCCTGTTGTTGTTGTGGCGGCGAGAAGGAAAAAAACATATGAGCTTGACGTTGTAGTTGGAGAGGAGCAATTATGAATTATTTTGACAGACTCACCTTACGTCCTTGATGATATCAATCATTTCAAAACCCAACTTGACACAATTATTGGCATGGGAAGGGGTAGGGTTGGGAATGCCCGAGACGCAGTAGTAGCAATCTCCCAGTAGTTTTATCCTCAAGCAATTGTAAGCCTGGAAAAAAACAGTCGTTGAACCCATTGAAATCATTTCTCATTCCATTGTCATTCTCTCCATGTGCACCATTTTTATTGTATTTTCAGCTGAAAAAAGTAGCTACCGCCGCTGCCTCGTCAAATCGGCCAAAGAGTTCATTCAACGTCTCCACAAGCTCGTCCGCCGGTAATTTCTCCGTCAGCGGGGTAAAGTTTACAATGTCCGCAAATAGTATCGTCACGTTGTCATGTTTCTCCACGAATAAATTACTGCAGAATAATAATTAGCCACACAGATTTCATATTTGTTGTTCAGTGACAAGATTAAATCCATGGGACAGAAGCAGATGAGATGGAAGGTGATTCTTTAGGAACAGAAAAAATGGTCGTTTTACCTGAAAGGTTTCTTTTGCATAAGGGTCTTGGGTCTCTTTCCATGATGATGATGGGGATGGTGATGACCATGGAATAAATGTGGATGGTGATGATGGTGGTGCATGGGTTCAAAAGTATGAAGGCCATTAGCACTGTGTTTCTTGATCAAATGATCTTGCTTCAGAGTCGTTATTGCCAGTAATAACTCATCCTTCACTTTGGTGGCAATGTGACTTGGTAAAATACTCAGGAGTAATTGTTCCTAAAAATGTCATCAATAGCACTTTTGGGGGGAAGGATTCATGCGACACCCTGTATGTATATGTGTATATTCCCATACCTCCTGTGCCTTCTCGTATTTCTTCTTAATCGTACTCTTAATGTATCCCCTTCGATCTAAAAATGCCCTCCGGATAGTAATTTCGCTCACAAGTTGAGAATAGAGACCCACCACGTTCCCGCAAAGGTAGTACACCATGTCAGCTACAATCTGTATCACATATAATTATTACATTTTAAAACAAACCTCATGTCATCATCATGGCTCACCGTTAGCTACTCTTGAAAAGATTTGAAGGACTCGCACACACATACAATCTTCTGCCCCTTGCATACTAATTTACCCTAAAACGTAATCCATCCATCCATGCATACAGAAAAGCTCCTCACGTCTTCCTTACTTTCCTTTGCACCTCAGAAATATACAAAAACTTCCCTGAAGCATTGACCATTATAATGTTTGATGACTCATAAAAATGACACACATAAGGTCGTCCGCATGGATGACTTTAGGCATTTCTACGGAGGACTTTTATAGCGAAAAAATTCCAAGGGTTTAGTTCAATGTGACAACAAAGTAATAACAATATAATTCGCTTGATATTTTCCGTACATTTTTTCCTCCTATAATACCCTTATTGGTTGCTACTGCCACTGCTACCGTCAAAGCGGACTTGTAGTGCAGCTACACAACTTAATCTGGCTCCTGTTAATGATGTGAAGAGGTATTCTTTCGCAATTATTCTTGTGATAAAGAAAAATAAATGGAGCTACGGAGTAAGGGACACGTAGCTTGCTCCAACATGTATTTCTTCTTGCAACAGTTGCATATTTGTATTGGAAAAATGTCTCAAACTACAGTGTGCACAAACACATGATGAGCAACAACTATTTGCCCAAGACATAAAAAATGGAAAAAACTAACCATTATGGATTTATCCTGAGTTCCATTGTAGAGAAATAATCCGGCAAAGAGCAGATGAATAATACTGACCAAAGTCCCCAGTACAATGGCTTGATACTTTCTCGGCAAAGGTAAAAAGAAGTAGATAATGATGAGAGTTTGAAATGCAATAGGCGTCCGTTTCCTTTCGTGAAGGACTGAAAAATATGTTGAGAGTCCAATATCCGCCCCAACGATGATCACCGTGGCCAACACGGAGACGAAAACTTGAGCCCAGGATTTTGAGCGGAAAAGTTTCTCATCATTTGTCAGAAAGAATCCGAGGACACAAAAGAGGGCAATTATTCCATGGACGGTCACTTCTGGATAAGTCACCTCCAGGTTACTCTGCCAAAAGAACGCAAGAAACAGCAGCCAATTTTAGAATTTCCATACAATTTTCAGCACTTTTCGAGGACACTTTGTAACTCACCTGATTGTATAAAAGTAGGATACAAATGATAGCCAAACTGATGGACATTTGGAGGAGGAGGAAGACAACAAAGTAGGCATTTTGAAGTCGTTGCACATAACGTTCGTAGAGTGAACTGAGTTCATTTATTCGGAAGTTACTCTGAAGGGGGAATAATAGAGATAGGGATGTAAACATGTACACTGCATGGAAAAATTTAGAAATTCCAGCCCAGTAACTGAATAGCATGATTACTGCCTCTGTCTAATTACTATTCTATTTACCCTCAAATAACTCCAAGACCAATTCCGGTCATCAACTTGAAGCGAATAATCTACAGAGTTTGTATCCGTCAGCAAAGACATTTGACTCTGTCTTCTGGATGAGTAAGTTAGCGAATTTCTGGCCAAGATCCCAATTCCACTTGTTGTTCCAGTTCCTGGTAAAATATCCCCACTCATTGTTCTGCATATGACAAAAAAAAACGTCTTCTTCAGTACTCTTCCATAATCATAAAACGCTTGCTTGCTTGCACCTATAGCTATACTATTATTATTACGTAAAAGTATTGTTGCAACAGAGCAGCAAAAGAAGAAGATGGGGAGCAGAAGAAGAAGAAGCATAAAAAGATGCGATGATGGAAAAGATGTATTTTTTTCTGTCCTCCGCTCCGCATCCACACCTCTCCTCCCATATAATTATCACCAATTAAATTTTTTTCCTCTGTCGGCATCATCATCTGCACCGCGCTCTCATCATCATCAACATTTTTAAATGCTACAAGAAACATTGCACTCACTATTAACAAGAACAAGGTGTAATCTCCAGTCAAAATTCAAGTCTATTTTAACAAGAAGAAGGGGCAAGAAGTGCAAGAGGAAATTATTTGCGGACGAGCTGCAGCTGATGACGATATAAATTTTGGCAAAATAGTTCGTCTTTGGATGGTTCCCTCGTAATAATAAGAATTCATATTTGAGATAAAGGATTCATGCAGGCACAGAAGGAACACATGAGATTTTATTAAAGAACGAGCAGCCTTTGTCTCGTCATGGTGCAGCACTCACTCCAGTGTCTCCTTGCTCAATAACTCACGTATAAAAGTAGTATTCACACTATTTCTCATCCCTGTACACTCACTCACTCACTTTCCATCATTTCCCTTATTTTTTTCGTTTCGTTTCTCCCATTGGAAAATTACACAAACACACTTTGAGAAGGAGCGGAACAGATATTCTTCTCAGAACTTCTTTTTCAGCAAAAATCAACAAAAAAGATGACGAATGAAAAGGCAGGGTAGAATGAATGTAAAGGATTTGAAGGGAAAATAGCAAAGACGAAGAAGAAGAAGGAACTTGTGACAGTTTGACGACGACGACGATGAGTTTAATGATGAATGGAGGAGTTCAAGTTGAATAGTGTGCTCCTTGTTTAACTAAAACTATTAAACTGTGGGCGTGAAAACTATGCGAGGGAGGCTGGCTGGCTCTTTCTCCGTCTTCTTTCGTAATAATGTTCTTCTCCTCTTCATCATCACCAGCAACAGCAACAACAACAGCACAAGCTGCAATGACAAGGGGAAGAATAAATAATAATAATAACAATTATTATTATTATAGACAGCTCAAGCCGAAAGGCCGCACAAAACTGACTCACTGTAGTTATAATAATAATAACGATCCTCATGCATGCCGCCGCTGCTCAAAGTCAAGAACAACAGCAGGAGCAACAACAATGAACAAGACGGACAGACCCAAACTAATATGTGGACACATGATGATGATGATGACGGGGTTAAAGCAGAGACTTAGTCATTTGTTCATCATTATTATCTATCATCAGCCTAGCGGCCATAGCCATCGCCATCATAGAATAATAAATCACACGCCAACTTGTTGTACTAACCCAGCACTAGCAGCCTCCCTTTATCATCATCATATTCTTACCAATAATTTTTGCACCAACATTCCCATAGTTCATGAAGCATGTCGTCCATAAGGCTTAACAACATGATCATCATCATTACAATTATCAGCGGCTCACTGCTATGAAAGATAAGGCAGAAAGGTAAGGTATAGCTACAACAGCTATTATCCATACTAATGGATGTGAACAAGCTCGCATTCAATCCGAACGTATAGACTCAAGTTGCTGCTGCTGCTACTGTTGCTAATGATGAGCACGTGGAAAATTAATAGTCAATACCTATTATTTTTCTTCTTCTTCACGTCAGCAAAAGAAGGGTTCAGAGTTTTTAAAGACAGCAGTTACAGCAGTTAGTTATAGCACATTCTATAGTGAGTTGTAAAAACAGAAGCAAAAGCAGCGGCAGAAACGGCAGGGGTCATAAAGCATGTCTTTTGTATAGTGTTGTATATAGTTTATGAACAAGATCAAGTTTTAAAGGCTACTGTTTAAGACACACACACACACTGTGTGACTGACTGAGTGACTGACTGAGTGAGTGAGGGTGAGTCATAATGAAGATAATATTGTGTCTCTCTCTAGAACAAATAACACCTTGGCCATTATCTCATGCTTACTTAAACACGTACAAAGATTTTTCTCCAAGGAAATCATTCTCTCATGATCATCAACCTCATCATCAGCATCATTGTTCTTCTCCGTGGGCTGTTGTAAATTCATGCAAAATTTCCATGGCAAAAATCTACACATAGACGATAAATATAGCCAGAGGCTTCATGTCCAACCCTCCACCTCTGACACTCGTAGTAAATACTAATGCATCAAATTCAGTAACAATAATTCACCCTGCAGAAAATTTCATTGCCATATCATCACCATCCTCGGCATAGTTATCGTCTTATCAGAACGTAAATCCACATTAAAGGCATGATGAACGTCTCAAGCAGCGTCTAACTCAGTTCATCTTATCATGGTGCAAGTATGGCTAGCTATAGCTTCTATTACTATGAAGGAACTCCGGTTGATGAAATCTGTGAAACTGCAGTATGAAAGTATGGAAAACTGTTTCGTACTATTATTCCTTGGAAAAGGTCTTCTAATGAGGAACCAGTCGTGCTGGAAGATAGTAATAATTAATTATTATTTCTAATGCAATGGCCAATCTTCTTAAGTCATATGAGGAACTGAAATAATTTATCCACGAGGAGCAATTATTAAATGCGTTAGAGGAGAGCTAATGTGATACTTATGAATGAATGAATGGATGACAGGCTGATATCAAATGCTGGTTTAAACGTAAGAGAATTTTCATGTTTTCATGACCCGACAAAGAAACCTTTGTGAGGCACGAGTTGGCAATAATTATAAGTTGCCAAGGTTGGGAATCATCATGATGATAATAATGACGGGATTTTTCCTCACGGCTCCTCGTGTCTCTCCAATGTTTGCACTACTGTACAGAAATTATGGTCCTGAATGTTAAAAGCACTGGCCAGGGCTCTCTTTCTCGTGGATTACAATTTTGCTGACATCATCCTTAATGGCGACAAAAGGATGTTTTGGGACAAGACAGAGCCGCAGCCGCTATACTTCATAATGACAGCCAAATAAAGTTATGAAGCAAAAGCATGATGATGGGTCCATTCATGTGATGGCAGGAGGGGCTGTAATTATTCAGTCTAGAATAATTCCATATCACAACAATGTTTCTTCAAATCTGCTAGCTCAAAATTTGATAATAAAGGCTTGCACACATATGGACAGATAGTGATGAGTTTATTCCACGTTGTTGAGGAGGACATGTCATCATCATCATCATCACTCACTCACTCACTGATAAACTCCAACTCATCGCCTAGAGTATTGACATTCATTTCATAATAATAATTACCTTTTCCCTTTAGATTTCATTTTGGATGGAGCAATTTCTAGAACGTGGTACGACCACGGCGACTATCAATCCATTTTCTGCCCTTTCGTCTCTTCTCGTTTCAGCTACTTGATCGCTTTTCATCTGAGTCAGAATGAGCCGCATTTGTACTGCAAACCTAACGTGGTGGAAGCTATGGTATATAATTGCTGTAATTCTGTAATGTAGTACGAGATCAAGTTGACATGATGGCTACTTTGTGGGAGACGATCGGAGGAGGATTTTCTTCATAACATTGTATATTACTAGGCCATGAGAGATTACATGTGAGAGGTGGATGCTGAACGTGTCGTGTGAGTTTAGGTTGACGTAGTATCTCGGTAAGAAAGTATAGGAATAAGTGATGAGGAGGATTTTTTATGTTTTTAATCTAATCTTATCGCAAAGGCTAACGTATTATCTTTGTAACACGTAAATGAAATTAACTCCTACAATTTGCATATGAAAACAAGCAAACAAACAGAATGAGTGGAAAAAATATAAACATTCCGTTGTTGCTTGGCAAATGGTGATGAAAGAATCTGCGGTAAACTAAAACGAGATTTTAGTCTGTGAAAGAGCATGAATTTTACTAGCAGTGGACATGACACTGATGTAACTTAAGTACGGGCAAGGAACCCTACAGGGTCATTTTCGGCACCTATACTCAAGGGTTGCTATGGAAACCTGAGCTGAAATCCAGAATGAACGCAAAGTCAAATGCAATAGTTGTGTCTACAGGTTAGACGTCTTCATTATTTTTATTGCGTTATTATATTTAAACGTTTACTATCAACCTAAGGTCAGCTGCTAGCCGTAAACACTTTTCAATACCAAATCCTTTGTCCAAGCTTGGACCTGTCCGCAGTTATTACCGACATTAACAAATATTCAATCGTTAGGATACAAGACAATGGTAACAAGTGGAAGAGAAAATCATTCCCATCCAAGCCCAGTCAACATTCACATTAGAAACCCACTTATGAAAACTCCTCTTCGTTAAAAATTTGCGATTTCTATGACAGCACAGTAACAGCAATGCACATTGTAAAAGCACATGAATCTTAAATTTCAACAATTCTATTCAAAGTACTTTACGATAAATTACAGGAAATGTGCACACGGCTATGTTCCACAAATATTCCAAACCAGCTTCGGTCCTACCACGTGAACTCTAGCGGGATCACAACAGACAATCACATAATGGATACTGCTGCCTTCATAGGGAATAATCCGAAATAAAACAATCCGAATGTTCTATTAGGAATGTCTGTTATTGAAAGACAAAAGCGGGGGAGAGTAGCCTAGTATTGTTAACTAAAGTATGGCACCAATTTCTACAAGGCTAATCAAACTAAACTTTTAGCTGCTAAATATATCAGGAAATTCTTCCAAGATACTGTTCACTATATCTTGATCCATCCTAGAGTCAACATCCTCTTCCATTAGAATTCCCGTGAAAGTTTTTTCCAAATCATCCTTCCGATGCCGGTGTTCCATATAGTTGGAATTCTTGATGACTAGCCTTAAAAGGCGAAGGTAATTCCTTCGGCGGGAGTCATGTGCCCCAAGATCGGTAACACATCTGGTGACAATGTCAATGAGAACTTTGACATCATTCGTATAAAATATATCCGATGTCTCCACAGAGCTGAACAAATCCGTGACGAGCTTCATAACCGAATTTTCCGGCTTGGGTTCATGAGGGAGCACAGCTATGGGATCCTCTTCCCAATTTAACAAATGGACCGTCTTTTGCGTAAATTCCTTTGCATTCCCTCTTTTGGCAAGTGCTTTGAGTACAATATTTTCCGAGACATTCTTGAACTGTAGGTTGTAAGCAAGGATGAGATTCATAAAGGTGTCGATGATCCTCTCATCCCCTCCAGGTGGATCCTCGATGGATTCAAAAATAAAATTCAAAAACTTTTCCCCAATTTGATCAATATGCGTGACTGGCATGGGCTCTCCACTGCTCCACATGAGACCCAACAATCCAGCGGTGAGGAGGATTCTTGACACGTTCTCGCTATTATCCGTGATTTCCCGAGCCAGTTCCATGGGTAGAATGGAATTTACAAAGATGGACAGAGCCTCCCGATCAATTGTAGAAATCAATGCAAAGGTTTCCAACAGCAACTCCCGAATGGACCAACGAACTTCCATTTGGTAATATAGAATCAAATTATTCACACATTCGTAGCGATCTTTTTGAAGCACTCGGATCGTAATACTGTGATCAGCCTCCTTCAAAATTTCGATAAGTCTTTCCAAATTTTCAATAATCATCCCTTCATCTTCATGTAGAGCCCAACTCCGTTGCTGTTCGTCGTCTTTACATTCGGTGAGCTTTCGGAAAATTTGACGGAGCTGGAATGCATCTGAACTGTTGTCAATCAGGTTGGGATTATTCCTAATCACATTCGTAGCCGTTAGGGATTCCATCATGTCACCCATCTCCTCCGGTAGATTTCCAATTCTCAAATGTAAAAAATTCAAAACTGTCTGAAGAGTGACCTGAGACATTTCATGACTCAAGCCCGTTGTCATCCGGATCTTCTCAATTAGCTCACCCGCTAATTCTGTTGCCACCACCGACATTCTCGGTCGATTTCAATTATCCAAGTTACGCCCTTACAGAGAGGAAGAAGAACACATAGATCAAGAAAACAATAAAAAATTCGTTGCTGCCTAGAGTTTAGACTGCATTTACGCAGCAAAATTTTTACCTGTCAAAAGTTGGAAGTTTTGGATCAGTAGATCAGTTCATTGGAAATCGACTTCAGACGTGGTCTTTCAGAATATGATTTTCTGGCTGTGAAAACGGAAATCAGCTGCTGCACAGAATTCCATTTCCTTCCTCCCAAAGACAGAATTTTTCTCTGATCTTGCGCCACACTAAGATCATCATCTCTCATCATCGTCTCATCCAGTTATTCTCCAGTTTGATTCAAAGAAAATTTGTGCATTTGTATTTCCCGCTAGAAATTCTATGATTCCCAATGGAGGCGAATGCAAAACACTGGGAACTTGGAGGCGCCAAAAGTTTCTTTATTGACGGCAATGTGTGTTGAGAAGTCGAGACCGAGTGCGTGACGAGTGCGAAGTTTCCAAGTTTTTCAACAATTAATTGTTATTTTAATTCCTGCTTAAAGAAAAATAATTAAGTAAAATAATGGCTGAAAATCCAGGTGATCTTAGTTTGCCTTTGTCTGTCATTAGTCGAATCGTCAATGACGCTCTTCCGGCCAATGTTTCAGTCTCTACGGAAACAAGGAAGGCAATTGCGAAAGCGGCCTCCGTTTTCATTCTATATGCAACTGCTTCAGGTTTGTTGAAATAATAGGCAGTCTGGTCGTAGGTGATCTGAAAAAGTTTTGGGATGGTTACTGGTGATCTGAGCAGACCTGGTGATTTATGGGTAAGAATTTGGGATGGTTACTGGTGATCTACCGTGATGTATGGCATAAATGGGGCGAGTGCTACTGAGGGTTGTTGCTACTTAGTATAAAAATGAAATTGGCATATTTACATAATTTATCTTCATGAATTATTTGCCGTATTGCTAATTTTTGAATCGCGACGCATAATTTAGACTGGTGGAAGAATGATGGCGTGGGATCAATTATGATTCCCTCTGGAACTCGTTTTTCCGTCACATGAGAACAGCCTTTAACCCTTACACTAAACCAGCATGATTCCTATTTAGAATATTCGTTAAAATTGTTTTTCATTCAAATGTTTTACCCTAGCAATAAATATTTTACGCATCGTTTGGTTAACACAGATCACCTGTAACCATTCCAAGTTCTTACACGTAGATCACTGGCTCTGCTCAGATCACCAATAACCATCCCAAATTCTTACCGCCAGATCACTAGCTGAGCACAGATCACCTACGACCAGACTGCCAAATAATAATTTTGTTTCATTTAATGATGTATACTACGCAATTTTCAAGTTTTAATAATATTTTCACATTTTTACTTACAGCGGCGGGAGTAGCCGCTAGAAAAAATAGGAAAACTGCTAATGCCAATGATGTTTTGGAAGGGATCGTGGAAATGGATTTTGCACATTTTGTCGGGCCATTGAAAAAAGCTCTTGATAGTGAGTGGAATTATTATTATTGTCATTTCAACGTATTTCCACCCATTCTCCGTATGGTTTGAGGGCTGAAGGTCTAAATTAATCATTTATGTGCACGAATATTTTAGATTATCAACAAAACGTGAAGAAGAAGCCGGCGAAACAGCAGGGTGGGAAGAAATCGGTGGATACTGCAGATGAAGATTCCTCATCAGTGTCTCCTCCTCCCCCTAAAACTAAACAAGTTGCCAACAGCAACAATAACAAGAAAGGACCATCTTCTGAAATTATTACACTTTCGGATGATACAGATTAGAGTGACTTAACCATGGACGTGATGATTATGTTTGTGAAATCTGTAGCTAAGTATTTTTTTCTGTAATTTTTGCAGTGATATTTCTAAATGTTGATGTAAATGACCAGAGGTGATTGAGCTGAGCCGGTTCCTCATGACTTGCCTATTATTATTTGAATTCCAAGATGAACTACGTAAAATATAGGTTCAAGCTCATGAGGATATTCCTTTAAAAATGAATTTGTTACCGACACTAGCTACTTGAAATAGAATTTAAGTGTTTTGTAAGTATGATTTAATTTCCCAACGTATAACTGACGTCTGCGTAGGTCTTAAAGAAATAAAATTGGTAATTGTTTTGTCGCCTTTCTAAATACCTTCACGTTTTATTTATAGTTTGTCCTTAAATTCCTTAAATATACAGAGTTATTGTATCCTTCGTAGGAGGTTTCGTCGGGCTTTTTACTAGTTTGTGGTTGAGTAAGTAGGAGGTGGAGGACTAATGACTAGTATTGTACTGTTTTTTGGCAATAACCCGTTGGCACAAGATGAAAGACAATATCAGTTTCAATATTATTCCTGTATTAATGACTTTTAGAGGTGAGAAAGACTGCTGGGAGGTATTTCTGCTTTCATGTATTCTTCGATATTAGCACTACCCGTAGTGCTTAATTATCCGAGATAGATATCTCTTCATAATAGTCAGCAATAACTTTGATGACCATTATTGTCCCAAGAGCGCAAGTAAGGCAACTTGGATGCGTAGTTTAGGAACCAAACTAATGTTGTATAAATGCAGTCTTCTTTAATACTTTGACTGGGAAGGTAAGGAAGGAGGTCAGACCAAAGTGCTGCTCGTTTCCACACCCGAAATAATAGAGGAAAGTTCAGCTGAGTCCATCATGTTGACTGGGAGATCCGCCACCGCCGTTGTTTCTAGCGAACAAACGTTTGTACGCAAAGTTACTTCCGTAAGATCCGTGGAAGGATTATTATTATTGTTGTTAGATATTAAATTGCTCATGTCTTCCGTTGTTACGACAATGATGGGATTGTCCAAGTCGTCTAGAATGGCAGGTTCTGCTGGTGACCACGAGGGTAAAGAATTTTCATCAACACTGTATTTTTTATTGCAGCGACTCTTTGGTTCCTCATCCCCATCTTCATGACTGCGACTGGGGCTCCAAGAACAGCGGCCGAACTGGGACTGTACGTCATTGTTGTCGTCCTCCTGAAAATGACGAAGCAATTTAGCATTATGTTTTTAGTTTCACGACTACTTCCATAGTTACGCAAGAATCACCTCGTCACCCTCTGTGGATCCTTCGACTTGGTCCGCCGCCGGGCAACCTGTATCAAGTTGGTGAACATCCTGCTCCGAACCGGAACCATCAAGTCGAGAGGTGGGCAAACTTATTTGGGATTTTCGTATTCCTCCCTTCTTGGCCGCTACTTTTTTACTTCTTAAAATAGGTTTGTTCTGGAGAGCCAACATGTTTCGTTTTTTCTCCTGCACCAACGTGTAGTACACGTCAAAGGAACTGTTTTGTGTAATGGCTTGAACCCACGTGTCCCTCTCGTCCTGGTTTGTAGTACCCAGAATAAATTCAGAGTGTCGACCTAGGACCATTGTGCCATCGGATAGGCGCTTGCAACTCTTGATGAATTCAGTGCCAGAATTGCTGCTACTACTACCACCAGTGCTGGAGGAAGTGGAGGATTTTTTAAGTAGAAAAGTAAAATACTTGGGATGTTTACCCCCCGGAGTGACTTGAATATTTTCCAGTGGGATGATAGTTCGTGGATTTTTATCCGACGGGTGTTTAAAGTAGTACAGACAGTTATCATTTAATACAAACCAGCGCCGCTTCCATGACTTGCTGCTACTTTCTCCTCTCTTCCACAGCCAGCCTGAAAACCAGACTCGGATTTAGCTACTTCTCAGTTCAGTAAGTACATAATTGGTATTTAATTTTGTAATTACCTTTAAGATCCGCGTAATAAAATGTCAGTTTCAGTTCTGCACTTCCCTCTTCAACTGGAACCTGAAATTCTTCACTTTTTATGGCGTTATAGATTGATATGAGGAAAGGGGTATCTACAGTCTCTCCAAAGTCTATTCCTCTATTCATGGACACAAACCTTTCTGCCGTGGGTTTATCCTAAACGAGAAGAGTTTTAGATAAAATATCCAGCATGTTACACACACTGTTCCCGTCCAACTTACTTTGACACTAGGGTTGTGAAGTGTCGTGTTCAGCATTATAATAGCATAGGAGAGTAAGTAGCAGGCATCCGTGTTGGAAAACACGGTGGGATTTTGGTCGCAGTAATGATGTGCAAATGCTTCCATAATTCTATCAATCTTCTGTGCCTCTCCGGGCAGTCTGAAACTTGCCAGAAATCGTCGCATAGACCCCACAAGATGCTCGTCCTTGAAATCATGAAGTGTGACGAATGAGTGGAGAACTTCCTGACAGAACTCGTCCGGCTCCCCGAGATAAGTTCCTATTGCATTCTTGCTAAGGGTCTCACAGTTCTTGAGGAGCTGCAATAGGAATTTTATGGAAATTAATTACCAAAGCCTTCTCGGATCTGACTTTGAGTAAATCCTGATCATGTAGGAACTTACTCTGGCAACGTCCACAGCCTCCTTGCCTATCAGGTCATGAGATTGGAAAAATTCAATGCCCCTTTTGGGATTCCAGTTAAATTTTTTCACCCCACTAATCATGTAAGCTTCCCTCCTCCGCTCCTCGTCCGACTTGGGTGTGAGTGAATATACACTTGAGCTACTGGACACGCTGACGCCATCATTGTGGTAATCTTCACTGCTATTGAACCTTCGTATAGTCAAAAATCCTGAACTATGATCATCAGGACCTTCATTCAGGGTATAATTATTAAGCACTGGGGTAGAGCCTTTGATCCGACTTCTCCTTGGCAAGGTTGCTATTAGCTCGGAAGTGTGAGCCACAAACTTTGTTGCAGTTTCTTGACGGAAGGTAAAACTTTTATGGCGGCGTCCGCTCGCACCTCCAAATGGGCTCCCTCGTTCTATAGATACTGAGGAGGATGTCTCCAGGGACTCGGCCACACTGATTGAGTCTTCATCATAGTCTCGACTTGAAGAACTAAGACTTTGATTGTCAGCTGGGGTGAGGACGCCAGCGTCTGTCTGAGAAATATCAGTGGAAGCAGCACTTACTTCGCAACCGGGTTGCTCCAGAATTAATCCAAGGTTCGGACTTGACGTGCAAGAACTGAGTTTACCATTCAAGTTCTTTCTTCCTCCACCAAGTAAATCATGCTCGGTTGTCTGCTTCCCCTTACGCACTCTTCGTAGCGTACCGAAAAATGACATTTTTATATAAAATTATTCCTATCCACTTGGGGTACACAAGGAAACTCAGCACAGAATAATGAGATTGAGAATAAATTAATTGAATGGGCGGTAGCGTGCTAATAAGTTGAGTTATTTGTGATCGATGTACTTGTACTGCTCCTACAGTTAAACAGAGTGAATGTTATTGTGTTTGAAACTGAGCCGTAATAATAATTCGGGAGTGCTCATCATCATGCTGCTGCTCCTGATGATGACACATGGATTATTGATAGTAGAATATACTCACAGCGTGCTGAATGGGTGAGGCCATTATTATCAGACGGAAGATATGAAGAGTGGAAAACATTGCTTGGTTCTTTCCCATAATAATAATATAGCTATCCAGAACTGTGTTAGCATTTCCCTTAGTCCCGCGAATCCTCCTCAGTCAGTGTGTTTTCTAGCTACATGCATGGTGTAGCTCCTGTTATCGTCATCAATTTCGCACACAGGCCAAAATCAAAGCTATAGCTGAACAAACGGGCTTGTCTTCTTCTTCTTAGACTATAGTAATGTGCTTCCTTAAAATTATTATTATTAATATTCACGGAAGTGCGAGCGAGCGAATGACTCAAAACCACAGCAGTAGAAGACGAAGAAGCACAGTAGCGAGGACAATAAGCTGGAAAATTTCCTATCAGTTTTACACTACAACATCCTCTTGTTCCCAGTAACAACACCGCACTGCTTTCAACGAGTCACAGTTTTAAACTTGACTGAGCCTCTGCTAAATATTCTACTCTCACACTTTGCAATCGAATGGACAAGGTCAGGAGGAAACGCAACTGCAATATTTTGCCTGCTGCTCAAGTTCTCGTGGAACTGAAAATGACAAGAGAGCTTAGCTACAGGGTGTAACAGCATTAGTTGTACAACTTTAAACGTTCATAAATTCTGAGCTCGTAATGCTTTTGGGACAATTTTGGCACGAAGCTGCTTCAGATATGTGCATTAAGGTTGAGATGTTTGCATCGTGATTTAAGTTGTATACCTTAATGGAACACTCTGTATAGTGTGCCATAATTAGCTAGCATCCATGCATTATGGGGACTAGCATCTGGTTATATACTGGCTGGGGATGAGGCTGGCTGTCTTTGTAGCCCCTCTTGTTAGTGCTATTTAAAACTGAGTGAATGCTTAATGATTATTATAATTAGCTGCTTACAAAGGCATAAGCTATTCCATATGCAGAGAGACGTGGTGCTAATTCTAAAGATGTGTACACTAGGGCACTGACTTGCAGCCGAGTTTCATATCTTAATTTTTGCTCAACAGCGCAAAAAGATGCAGAGATTCTGCGCCAATTAGTTGACACCGGAAAATAATTGGAAATTATCTCCTCAAAACGTAGGTTACTTTTAGGTTTCTCACGAGCCTTGGACTTGTCTCCCCTTTGGCTCGGAAACCAGCAAAATTTTAGCAAGATGGTCTGTTTTTGGAGATGTTGTGAATAGTTTTGGTAGCCGTCCAACAATTATATCATTTTCGCTATGTTTTGAGTCCTTCTTAGACGTTTTCTTCCTCCTAACCTTGCTATCGTGGGCTCGTGGGATCATCTTTACTCTTTGTGGTGACGTCCTGGCCCAACTTGTTTATGTTTTTCAGCTTCATCGTTGGCGTTGCTCTGTTCGTCCGGTAAATTTGGAGCGTTCATTAAAAGTGGATCTTGAGTCATGATCAAACTTGTTGCTTTTCTCGTCACATTTTTCCTTGCTTGTCAACTTGTGGGAAAATGACAGCACAAGAAGACTTTAACGATGTAATTACTATGTCAAAGATGAATGCTGTGTCATCATCAAGGTCACTATTCTATTTCACTACAGAGTGACTGGGGATGGTGATGCTGACAGTTTGCCTTTAGCTTTATTTATACCCAATCGTGTCCGGGCGTATGCGAATTCGTCATGTCAAAACAATTTGCAAGAACATAACGAAAATCTTGCCCCTTGACATAAGATAGCTGATGGTAGAAACGATTAATGAGTTAATGACACAAGAAAATAATTGGGAACTATTCACTAGAAACTTTATTTTTCTTTTTATTAAGCTTATCCTGAACCTTATCTCCCACTTTGGATCGGAGACCAGCAAAATTTTTAGCGAGATTATCAAGTCGTCCGCCCTCCGTTTGATCCGCCTCAGCTGCATGTCCTTCTTCGGCCCTATTATTGCCACTAGACCTGGCGGATTCATTCTTATTGTTTGAACCTGGAGGAGGCAGTTCTTCTGCTTTTGGGGATGCTGTGAATAATTTTGGTAGCCGTCCAACAATGTTATCATTTTCGCTGAGTTTCGACTCCTTTTTAGAGCCCCTTTTCTTTCCGTGTTTACTACGATGCTTACTTTTTGCCTCTTTATTATGTCCCCGCCCAACTTTTTTATGCTCTTCAGCGTCATCATAATCTGCAGTCACAGGAGCATCCCCTGGATTTTCGGTAGAAGTCCTCATCATGGCTAAACTCGCTCCATCATCCGCCGTTTGAACCTTAGCTGATGATTCCATACTGATTTTGTTCGTCTGACTGGCAAAACTTGGTGGATTATAACTTGGTGGTGGTGGAGGACTTGGTAATGAACCTGGACCCTTATTTGTATCATTTGAAGATGGAGGAGGCGGAGGAGGCTGAGAAACAAGTACTTTTTCAAACTTCCCAGCCCTCAGTTCACGAGCAAATCCAACACAGCATTTAAGAAAGTGTAGACGAATGGTGAAAAAAATGAAGGAGAAAACAGCCGCATTGATGAGCTGAATCTCACTCAGTTCCTCTCCACGACATCCCAGCCGTTGTTCCCCATCCTTCTTACACACGGAATTTTGAGCCAGAAGGAAAAGGACGGAAAAGAAACCTTGAAGAAATGACACGCAAGTCCCTACTATGATTAGGGAGGCGGAAAGGATGGAGCAGGACTCGCTAAACTACTAAAGAAACACAGAAAAGAATAAATACAATTTAATCTTGAAACTCTCCTCACGATTTCTTCTGTCAGCGCACATTACCTTCCTGACCGCGAGAAAAATTAGACATGCAGGGATGATATCATAAAGAAAGGCCACAGTTGGAGCCACTATGAACGAAAATCTCTCAGCTTTCTCGCGGGATTCTACATGAAAATGGAAAAGAATGCCAGAATATTTAATGAGAAATGCAACTGGAAAGTTGTGAAAATTCTTGTGTAAGTTTACCTACAAAAAATAAAATGGGCTCAACAAACATTGAGAATCCATTCTTGGGGCTTTTCAAAGCTATCAATGGAATTAACAGCCTCATACAGCCGAACATCTATACTAGGCCAGAATTTGTAGTTGAGCTCATAATTTTTGGAAAACATGGTGCAATGCTAATAAAAAGTATAGTAGTTATTTACCAGGTGAAAAAGGGCAGCTAAGTGGCATGCATTCCGAACTGTGCAAAAACCTTGCTCGCGGTAGCAAAGGACACAACACATGCAGCATCGCTCAACCTTCCCGAGTCTTTCAGGCCGCTTTACATACGTCCTCTTGTACTCGGCGTACCTGAAAGTTTGGTCCGACATGGCCGGCTGGTGCTTGGTAGACATAGTGATGCTGGCCGCTTTTGGTACATGGGATGCAGGACCATGATGACCGCCATTTTTGCTCTCTGAGGAATTTTCAGTTGTCGTCGCATCCATCTTGAAGTTAGTTCTCCTCTTGGTGTGTAGTCAGTCATTCAGTATACCTTCGAAAGGGAATTCGGTAGGTAGATTCCAGACGTCTTTCTTCACATTCACACATGGTCACATTTACGTCCTGTTGTTTTCCGGTCTCCTTTCGCGAAGCAAAATGACTTATTTTAGTCTCGCTGTCGCTTTCCCGCTTCAAAAGTTTGTGACCAAGTTGTGTGAACACAGAAAATATAAATCCCCATAACAACAGAACAAGCTGCGTCAGAAAATATTCTACGGAATCAAAATAAAGGAAATTTATTAAAAACGATGTGGACATTTTGATTGATTATTGATTAGAGAACTTACGCAGAACGACGATGACAAACGACTCAACGTGACGGGAACGCGAATGGGAGCATTCAGTACGACCAACAGGCGAAAGAATTTTGAAAGCAAGTGAATTTAATATGAGAAATGTGCAAGATGGGTGAATATCAACTGCATACTAAAAGATGAAGGCCGCACCGACCCGGTTACCTTCATCCGAGCCAGCAAAAATTAGCGAAGCCCATTTGCTGCGAAAACCTGCCGGATTTTGGAAGCAATCATGGATTTTGTTCGACAAGAATTGGAAGACCATGGGCAGGTTGGACAAGAAGACGCTTATTATGGTAAGCTCCAAAATTCAGAACAGTCATCGACTGCTAATTACATTTTCCGTATAATCGCCTTGTTTGTCATGCAGGAAATGGTTGTGCCAACTGTTCTC
>JAQFYD010000181.1:0-25661 GCA_034694225.1 Bourletiella hortensis | reverse complement strand
TTAGTAAATAAAGGAGCATTTGGAGGCCATCATCCATACGCTATAATTATGTAGAAGAAAAGAGAGGAATATTATTATTACTTATTGATGTGCAGTAGTTTTTATGCAGTTGTATGTATAGGAATGATAAGAATATGAGTTATATTTTTGAATCGGAAATGTGTGAGCATGGATGTAATGGAAGGAGGAATGTATATATATGGTCTCTTCCTGTCTTTACGTGTTCAGCATAGTTGTGTTCATTAAATGGTTGTTGTTTTGTTGTTGGAAATGAAGGAAAATAGGGTAGTTTGCATGTCAGAGAGAAAATCAGGCTGGAGAAAAGCATGGGGAGTATTACAAAGGGACTGTCTCGCTGCTAGGCTACTGACTAAGTGGTGGGTGAGATTTTGAAATGATAGCTTTTGCACTTGCGTGTATGTCTTCTCCCATCCACATAATGAATAATCAAAGGATTTTCTATACATTTATTTACGAAAATCATGCAGTATTCATGGACTGTCAGAGTCAGAAGCGTAAGATAAACGTATGCAGATATGTGGAGAATAGGAATAGCGCATACCGAAGGAGAGGAGCTACTGACTCGTAGCACAACAGATCAATGCGAATTCCTGTATAGCACTTGATTTCATATTAGTGGCAGTAGTCATGTTCGGTATATGTACCTGACCTTGTTGGTCTGAACTGAGCGAGTGTCTATGAGTACAGAGCACAAAAATGGAAATGTAAAGGCCTTTGTCATTCCTGCTGTAATTTGCTTATGTAGAATGGGAAGTATTATAATGGCGGATATGAAAAGTTTAGCATAGAGAGAGATTATATTATGGCGCAGTTGGCAGAGCAAGCTAATTGGGGAAGGGTGTAAAATGTGGATTTATGTATGTATGAATTTTATTTCAACAATAATAATAATCGTAGCGTATTTTGTTATTTTGATGGGAAGTGGACAGGTATTTATGACACATTTGAAGGCTTTTACGCCCTTAGGCAAAGTTATCTGTGGACTAATTGAGATAAGGAAAGCTTGAGTGATGATTACTGTTGTTTGTTGCAAAGAGAGATATAAAATAATGTTTCAGAACAAGTGTCATTTATTGGGTCATCCATATTTGAATGAGCGAAAAATCAGAGATACAAATAGAATCAATGGCCTGTCCATAGGTCAGTTCAAGCAGATAGTCATGGATCTGTAGTACATGGAAGGGAAATTCGTAACTACTGTGGAGATATGAAAATGAAAATGTTGTCAGCATTCAAGCCAAAGTAGAACCCTAAGCGCATGGGATGTTGTTGGTAGTCACATGCCTTACGAAAGAGTTCTTATGTGTCGTTTATATAATGTCTGCTTCTAAATTATCAGAAAGTAAAACTGAGATCATTAGGACATGTTTAGTAATAGCTTTGTTGTTGACAGTGAATGAGTAGAAGCAAAGGAGGAGAAAATGATGTGCAGAATTTGTTTATGAAACTCCTGCAGGGATTAGGCTATAGAGCTGTTGTTGTGTAGTGATCCGGCCGGTGTGCGGGTCGCCAAGTTCATGATCATGATTACTTGAATCATGATGGTTTAGCGCTGTGATGGGTTACGTAGACATTTAGAGAAAATTAGAGATAGGAAAGATACTCTTCCAGTAGCATCTCTATACAGATTAATTAGACGGTTATTTTGAATGTGAATATTTTGATACAAGCAGTCCGTCTGATGTACACGCCCATGGAAAGCTTAGCGCTGACGACGGCGAGTATGATGATGACTGGGCTTGCACGTCGTACACAAGTGTTCTGCAAATGCTGTCAAGGTCATGTGTAGAGTATCGCAGACAAGGGATTGTTATTTGTAATTTTGGGTGATTAGGTTTGTGTGCGATTATTTATTGTTAACAAGACAAACTACTGTTAGACTAATAATGATGACGTGGGAGTAGAACTGACATCATTATGTTAGTACTATTTGATTTTTTGACAGCAGCCCGTGTAAGTCTGTCCATTACACCGAACCATGGACCAATAAGCTGTTATTATGGAACGGATCCTTCATTAGAGCTCCTTACTCATGACAATGTTTTTCTTCATCTTCCAACATTGTTTTCCTTTCTACTGAATTCTTCCTCATCATGGATTTTCTCATTATGTTCCTTCTAGACGAGGAGGCTGTAACTCGAGAGAAAGAGTAGGAGTTGATACATCTGATGTAGTTTGTACTATCATGTACTACCATACGTAATAATGCAGGTATGCTTATTTGGCTCCAAATAGCTGAGGTATTGATTTTTAGCCTTGGACAACTGAAGTCGAACAGACGTGTGTGGATGTGTGTATAGAGAGCTGGTGGAAGAATCCAGTGCCTTTCTCACTTCTCTTCCTCCTTTCCCTACTTGCCTAAATTCAAAAGGAAAATAAGGCTGTTTTCCCGTAGTTTTGTAAGCGGATTCTGTGCCTGCGTACACAGCCATAAAGAATGAAATGGTTGAATTTGCTCATAGTAGGTTCCTGTCTCTTGCGTATGTTGTTTTGCTGAAATGCCCCCTTGGCTGTGGTTGCGTGTTTGCGCAACGTGACTTGGTGAATAACGTGCACGTATATTATTTAGAGTCACAGCTAAGAAAGCACCAGCTACTCTTGCCATTATTTCCGTCGTGGTGGACACCACAGGAGTACTTTATGTAATAGTCATTGTAACCAGATTCAGTAAGGAAATGAAATGCGTGCATTGGGCATCTGCCACATGTTCAGAAATAGCACAATATTGAACAGACGGCGACAAAGGTCCGGGATCTGTCCTTCATGTCACACCAAAAAAGAACATGGCCACTAACTATTCTGTGTTTATTGTTTAATTGCAGCTCGAGCAGACTGATGCGGAATTTGGCGGAGAAAATGAGGCGGGACAAACTGAATATGTACATTTCTGAGTTATCGTCCCTGGTACCTATCGTTGCTATGGCTACGAAAAGGATGGACAAGACCTCCGTTCTCAGACTCTCTGCAAATTTCCTCCGAATTCATTTGAGTAAGTGACGAAGCTTTATGACTATGATCATGACGACAAGTATGCATGTTTCATCATAGTTGCTATCACAAAGGAGTCAATACTAATCAAAACTTCTGGGTTTGCAGGCTTGAAACAAAATCGAAAGAAGGTTGAAAAGCCCAAGGTTGTACCGGATGGGCTGGAATCAAACTTGTCTTCAACCTTATTGGAAGCCATGGAAGGCTTCATGCTAATTGTGACAGCGTCAGGAAAAATTGTTTACGTCTCAGATAGCGTGGAGAAGCTACTGGGGCATTCGCAATTGGATCTTATGGGTCAGTCGTTGTATACTGTCTGTCATAGTGGGGATCATGAGCTTCTCAGGCATCATCTTCAGCCATCACCGAATCCTACGTCAGAAGAAACTGGTTAGTTATAGGAATGGAATGCGACGAATTAGCTGGCATTCATGGCTGGGACAAATAATTTGATTCGTATTTTACATTTGATTCAGCTACAGAGAAAGAACCTGACACTGCAAGTGTTGACTATGTTCCTCGATCTCCTTCCTTTTTCGGAGGGAAACCTGAAGATGCTTTGTCTGGGTTGGCGGCTGGAGAAAGAAGGTCCTTTTACGTCCGAATAGCGGAAAGGTCTATGGCAAGGGGGGACCCAGCCCGACATGTAACCGTCCATCTGATTGGCTTACTCCGCCCTCCTAGTAACAAGAAGAAGGACGAGAACAAGGGTTCGACGTCGAAGGGAAAGAAAGGTAAAACATGAAGACCTGCGGCTTGGCAAAGTATATTGGGAATTATTTTGTAGTTACACATTTGTTTGTTTGATATTTTTAGAATGTTCCTCAACAACGGGTAGCGATGAGTACATGTTGGTGTGTGTGGCCAGACCTTTCCGTAACAAGGGAATCACGGAGTTATCACTTATGGAGGCCGTACAGGATGAATATGTAACAAGACATTTGCCAGATGGACGCATTATCTATTCGGATCATAGAATAGCCTTCGTGGCAGGGTACCTGACTGAGGAGATCACGGGGTTATCAGCTTTCCAATTTATTCATCAAGATGATCTCCCGTGGGCTACCGTCGCTAACAGACAAAGTAATTTGATCATTCCCAAGCGTTTAACTCTCCGACTGGTGCGCTCTCTGACCGGTCAAAACTTAATCAGTAATATTTTCTATCATTTCAGTGTTCAGCAACGTTGAAGGCCAGGGATATAGTGTGTACCGTCTGAGGTCCAAGACGGGTACCTTAATTTATTTGAAAACAAGAGGCTATCTGGAGTTCAACAAAACTACTCAAAAAGTTGAAACGTTTGTCTGCATCAATACTTTACTTACGTAAGGGAACATACAGATAGTGAATGGATTTGTATTTATTACAAATTATACTGTGTGAGGGAGGTCGTGATAAAAATTTTTGTTATTTTTGCATCCGCAGTCCGGAAGAGGGTGAAAAGGAGCTTGAAAAAGAGAGGGACCGAATCACGCCATTTATTACTTTTCAACAAGTAACGACCACAACCACGCAACCAAGTACAAATGGAGGTTCGAGCGGGTTAGCAGCTTTGCCAGCACCAGGTGGTGGTGCTAGTTCCACAAATGGAATTCTCTCTTCCAACAACAATAATAATCACCACCACATAACTCAGACCTCAACAACGACTACAAATATTTGCGTGACGCCCAAATTGGTCAGCTCTGCCATGTCATCCTTACTAGGTAGAGGAGACGGAAAGACCGCCGCTATGGGGATGAGTTCAGTAACAATTAGGTCGAGTACTCTAACCAGTTCCTCACCCTCGATTGTGGAAGTGGTCGAGCTGTCCGCAGATGACCAAGGGAACGCCATATCATCCATGGACCTCTTGAATTCCGTTTCAGGGAAGTCACGGGTCAATGGAGACTCCACAGCCGCGTCTAATGCAGATATTCATCTGCTAGAAGAACAGATGCTTTCCTCGATCTCTACTTCGTCACCTTCTCTCAGCAGTCACCTTCTGTCGGGTGACGATGTTGTCCTGGAAACAAGAACAGGAGCAGAGCCTTTACTCGATGTTATTGCACAAGACGTTCTTCGTCTTAGCCCACCCATTCTGACCAGTACAAGTAGAATAGTAGATGACAATGTTTTGTTGTGTGGCACGACAGTGGGAGACTCGCAGCAGCAGCAAACACAACAGCAACTGCCACGACTGAAACGCTCATTGGCTGATGTGGATGACATCGTTGTTGCATCTAGTGCCAAAAGGTCACATGCTGTCCCCTCTGCCTTTATTCAAACCTACACAATTCACAACATGTCACCTCACAACAAGTGGACGACGGAGAAAGCCTCAACAATCATTTACAACCAACATAATAATAATGGTTAGCCTCACACAACTTCCCCTCACACCCTTTATATTATCCTTGCCTGCTCCATGTAGAAAGTAAATAAAGTAATCTACTACATATTATTATTATTAAATAATTATATATTTTTCACTGTGCGTCACTGTACATGGATTCAGCTTAAGGTCTACGTATAAACATTCTAGCTACAATAGTTACTATATTATCAATCGCTGTACTACACATACATTATAAATGCATATGCGCTTTCCAGTCCCAGCTTCCATTTTCACTGTTTTCCCCCCAATTTTGTCAAAAACTCTTGCAGAGAAGATGATTCTATTATGGACAGATAATATTGTTGTTGTTGTTGTCGTCGTCTTCGTCGTTGTTATAAAAAAGTGTAACTGGAACCAGTTCATTAGTAAGTTAAGCTTATTAAACTTCTCTGCTTTTTTAATTCAGTCTGGCCCTTTGAGAAGGTAGACATGGTCAGACTTCTACACTCTTGTCATGCTGTCACAACTCTGAATTTTTACCTCTCATAAAAATGTCCTTGGCATTTCTTTGGTGGTCATCTATATTCTAGCTATGGCTACTTGTAGATTAATTGAAATTTTATCATGCGTGGAAGTAGAGGCCAACAGCATAACTATGTGCTGGTTGGAATAAGGTAAGAGTTAGGTCAGATCAGAATTTTCACCGTTTGCCATTGTGACAAAACAAATATGTCTATCGCTCATTGTTCAGCAACAACAAAAGGATATTTTTTTTATTCAGAAATGTTCTCTGCAAGTACCAAATCATAAACAGAAAATTTATATAGTCAGTATATTTTTAATAAGGAGCAGTTTTTGCTTGAAAAGCGTAGTCATCATTTCTATACAAGAGAATAACAACGGAAGAATCGTATAATTAGCAGCAATGAATATAATGACAAAATTAATATGAGGAAAATGGATCCGTTTGGAGGCAGTTCGTACACAGCAAAGAATTTATCCTGGGTTGTATAGCTGCATGCATAGGGAACCCCCAGATTCATAACAGAACTTGACTTTCTCGTAGTCAGTCCAAAGAGCATTATTTTAACAGTGTAACCTACCTTAATGTGTGCTATATAATTACATTATTCAACTGTCAGTTATTTCATTAGCGATTGTGAATCCATTAAAGCTTTATGTCGCGCTTTATAAACAACGTACATCTATTCCGTACATGCCGTGTAGTCCGATTGCTTTAAAAACAAATTTGCGTACGCACATAACTTATTAAAAGTAGTAGATGATGATGAAATGATGATGGCATGTAATTTACAAAATTATTATGGGAATCCAGACGATTTGTTCGTATAGAGTTACTTTAGGTTATTCCCGCAAAACATAATTATTACTGTATGGGTAGCTCACATTTTACAAAAGCATACGATACTGTGGATTTATTTTTGCCCTTACTTTCTCTAAAAGTAATCATTGCTGGAACATCTTGTTGTTCTCAATAATGATGATAAAGTTGCTCCTGTAGTGTACAAAAAGAAACACAATCTGGCTTAAGTTATACAGGTTATAAGAGCTAGCTGCTGGAATAATGATTACTTGGCATTATCATTCTAAAACTGCTAGCCTTAATGACGCAAACATGATTTTCTTATTATTATAATTATTATTATTACTGCTACTCTTATTGTTATTATCATTATTACGTTTCTGGAGCTCAAATAGCAATTGTAAACAGAGTTTTAAAATGAGTTTTTGTTTCTTTTTTTTCTACAATAATAATAACGATTTATCACTGTCAATTTTGTCATCGTTGTCATCTCTTGTAAATAAATCTTAGGGGAATCAAGAAGTGAAGTTGTAAAAGGAAAAGAAGAAGAAAGGAAGAAAAAAATATACCCAGAAGACTGATCTATAATTAATTTCGTGGAGAAATGCTAATTTTTCGGGGATACTTTTTAATCATATTTACTGTAACTATTATTAATTACTGAATTATTATTATTATTATTATTGCTAGTACTGCACTATATTTAGGCATACGAAAAAAATATATATATATTATTCATACATTGAAATATGTATGCATGGTTACTTGAATATATAAAATAAGACTGAAGGAAAGATAATGAAGATGCGAGAAAGAAAGGAAGAAAGAGAGAAAGCAAAAGGTGGTTGCTATACAAAATCAATGGAGGAAAGAAGAAGAAAATTATGGGAAAGAAAAGTGAAAAAGCAAAATTAAGTAGAAAAGCAAAGATAACAACATCAGATGAAGCAAAAGAACACGCAATTCTTCACCAGTCTGAAAATTTCCTTTTTCTGAGGGGAAAAAGCCGTCCATCCCGCGCATGGTCGACCAAAATGAAACCCAAAAAAATCAGATAAACGAGAATAAGACAAAGAAAATAAAACATGTTAAAGTAGAACGTGTTAACAACATTTTTTGTAGTTGTATAAAGTTCTCCAAAATTCCATTAACTCTGTGTGTTTGGATAGAAAGACGGAGCGAGAACAGATTGTAAGAAAACATTGAATACAATCTGCGTGTTGTCATCATTATAAACGGAAAACTTTAAATGTGTCATTATCTCGTACAATAATTACATGAATGTCAGCATCCTCTTTCGCATTTAAATTCTAATTATTATTATTATTACTATTATTGTGGCACGATATATGTTATCAGTCGATGTTGGAATAATTATTATTGCAATCGTGTGACACTTGCACAGATTTGAGCATTATTGATGCAACGATGATGATGATAATGCCACGTTTCTTCTTGTATGTTTCAAACATATTTTTATGAGAAATTTCAATTTTTCTCACTGCGGTAATTATCATCAATGTAACAATGAAAGTAATTCATTTTCGCATTTCCAACAAAAACAAAACAACCGGATTTGCTGTCATAATAATATTAGTAAGGATTATGGAACTGACAAGAAAAGGAAGTGTGTCCAAATTGCTGTGGAAAACCAAACTGTTGTGTGTTAAAAATTCATGGAAACAAGAAGCTAGACATACTTTATTATAATTACGTGTGAAAGGGGAGATGCGGAACTGTGTCGATCAACCGTTAAATTAATTAGCTTTTCTCGTTTTAAACGGAGCCTTAAAATGGATGGAACAGGCTGTCAGAAGTGAAGAAGAAGGAAAAACAAGTGAAAATCTACAAAGAATGTTTGCTGATTTGTAAAAAGGAGGAGAAAGACGACGACGAAGAATATAAAAATTGCTTTGTTTATTCTTCTTTTCTTACTACTAATTATTAATCATCGTTGAATTAGGACAAAGATTTGAAAAAATACAAATTGTGCATAGTAGGTGAGACAAGTGCAATGGAATAAGGCTGAATTAAGAAAACATCCCTACACTACTACTCTCCCCCATTGGCGCATGTGGTGTACAGAAATATTTAGAGAAAAAAATGTGGAAGAGTTATGATTATTATTACTGTATGATTTAATTAAATAGCATCCAGAAAAAGATAGAGAGAAGGAGAAAGAGGAGGAGGAGCAGGTATAAATATATTTAGAGTGTAATCATTTATTATTATTATTATGTTTATGTGCGAGAGAGAAAGATTGATTGAATAATGAGAGAGGAAGATTGAAGTATTCAGGTTTAATTACTTTTAGAAAGAAGAAAAAATCAGCAGCATAAGTGTGTATAGTTTGTTTGTTGGCTCGTTATGTTTTTTCCTCCGCCGCTTCATCAAAATCAAATCTGTACGAAATGAACAAGGCATAGTAGTGGTTCTGTTTTTTAAAAGAAAAACGAAAGTGTAAAACCATTCTGACAGCATAACAATATTACTATTTGTTACTGTTATATTTGTTAAGAAGGCTATACACACGCATTTGCGGCTGAGGAATATATATGTTTGTTCTGATCAGGACGATGATGATGATAATGATTGTAGTTGCGGTAAGAATTATATTTTAGAAGTAAAAATAATGTTGGTTCATGTATGGTTAATAGACTCCTTGTAATGCAAACTATGAGGGACAAAATATAGAGACAGAAACCATGCATATATATATTAAAATATTATATTACTATAGAAATCTATTATATATTATAAACAAAATATATATAAATATATATATTCACAAGATGCGTGAGAGTTAAAAATATAACATAGTGACCGTTTGAGAAAGAATGTATGCTTGTATTGTATAGGAAACATGATGATGATGATGATGACCAGAGTATATGGAGTTATAGTGTTTAAGCAAAAACGAATAAATCCAGCGCATTCATTAACCTAATCTTTGAATTGCACCTGTTCTTTACTCATGTTAGCATACTTGGCCTATTAAGATGCATGCACTGGGCAGAGGTGTGACATGGCTTCATTGTCGTTCATTGAAAGCCAAATACTTGAACTGAATTCACTAACTGGCCAGAAGAATGTTTGATTTCGAAAAGTGTTCTAATTTCTTCAGGCCGTTTGGGCCAATTCTCCAGGCGGTTTCGGTGATATTTTTACGTGTATATTGCCATGCTTCTAACGAGAACGTTGTTTCAGTGAAAGCTTACTTTCACCTTTACGCATTTCTATATTGTGGCTGTGGAGGGTCTGGACAATGGATTGCCTAAAATGAGAGAGGATAAAACTGGCGGATTATAAACATGCCATGCTGTCAATGCTGCTTGTATAGCTGTTCCATGGCTTTTAAAAACAATTTTTGAAAGTAAAATGGGCCAAGTTTAACAGTTGAGTCGTTAAAGGCGAAATAATGAGATAAATGGATGAAAATGAAAAACTTGCACCATCAAGTAGGCACTGCTCACGATGGTCGTCACTCTTTCCCACCAACTGCAAGGCGGCCGCATTCTCTTTTCAAACGAACACATGACAGTCGGTGAGTGAGTTCGGAGTTCTCAACAGTTTCCCAGTAAAAACGCTAAGATTTTCCGATGTGAAAGGACTCTTTTTGTGGTAATCAGTTTTTGCGTGGGTACAGAGACAAGAATAAGATTGCGTATGCTTATTTTCGATGGTTGCCGTGTTGAGCTGGTAATGGCATGGTAGGGCAGGAGTATTTTGAGGTATGTTTTGATCCACTGGCTTGTATTTATGTTGCGTTTTGCAGGATTCGTTGTTTTTGTGGTGGGATGTGGTAAAATCTTTTGACGGGCATAACTGTGCATTACTACCAGTGTGTTCATTCCATGATATTACTTACAGTTTTGTATGTTCGTATAAATTACAGAATAATCAGTTTTAGCGTACATCTGAGGCTGTCATCACATTATCATGGAATCGATGTTTGGAAACGGTGGGCAGATAGGATTCGGTAGTTTATCTACTGCTGGTCTGCCTGGAATCCAAACTGCTAGTGGAAAGCCCGTATCAGTTTCTGCCGCAGCGTTGGCACACGCTAGAGCACTATGGCAACAAGTTGACACCGACAGTAGTGATTGCTTCGAAGGAAAAGATGAAGACGAATCAGCTGTACCACAAGAGCAAGAGAACAGGGGTTTTCAAACAGCTAGTGGGAAAAAAGTTGAAGTTTCAGCCAGTGCTTTATACCGCGCTAAGAGCTTGTGGAATGAAGTTGATAATTACAAGGAGCCTGTCGCTAATGAGATAGCAGGAGGATCAGCTACAGCCAGTGGTAAAAATTTGAAAGTCACTGCCGATGCTGTAGAGCGAGCTCGAAAGTTATACGAAGAAGTGGAAACGAATGAGCCAAAAGCTTCGGGAACCAGTGGATTCACTCCGGGGTTCGCGACGGCAAGTGGTAAGAATGTACAAATCTCGTCTGATGCCTTGGAGTTTGCAAAGAAGCTGTGGAATGAAGCTGACGCAGAAGAGCCCAAGACTCTGACCAACAGTTTCTCCAAAGGATTTTTTACAGCGAGTGGAAAAGACGTACCTATATCGGCTAAGGCATTGGATCAAGCTAAAAACTTCTGGCATGAGGTGGAAGAAGATGAACCAAAGCTCGCAGCTACTGATTTTAGTGGTGTGTTCTCAACAGCAAGTGGAAAGCAAGTTAGTGTGTCAGCTGCAGCAGTTGAAAAAGCTAGATCGTTGTGGAATGATGAGTGCGACAAGAATTGTGATTTCGACAAACTGGGAAATACAGAGGGGGAAGAGTTCCAAAAATCTGAAAGAGAGGAAGAAAATGAAATACTGCGAGAGGATATATCTGGTCCAATGTATGCCTCTACTCCAGTTATGTGTGATAGTAGTCAAATTAAAAGAAAAAAACCACGGTTTGTTACTCCGTTCAAAAAAGATGTGGTGACGCCTACTGGTAGGCATTTAATACAACAACAACAACATCAGTTAAGCCCCTTCGAAGGAGTGCATAGAACGCCTACGCTGGAAATCCAGATTTCGGAACAGACATCTAATTCTATCTCAGCACCAAGGAGGACACTGGGCACAAGAGTGAATAGGGGCTCTTCAGTTGTACCAAAGACTTCGACTAGCTTTCGCGAGCCACAGAAAAGGGATAGGAGTACCTTTGAAGAAAATGGGCCCTTTAACAGTTTCAACAAAACTCCGAAAATGCTGTGCGATGTTTCTGTGTCCCACACACCAAAGTCAGTGTGCGCTGACTTGAACCCATCAAAGTCTCGTAACATAAGTATTACCGAATCTCAAGAAGTTCTGGAAAGCTCGAAGGCTTTACTAGAAGATGACGATGAGGAGATGGTAGAGGAAAATGTTCCACCAGCAGATGAATTATCCAGTCCACAACCCTTTCATATGATTCCTCATGATGGGAAACCTGTTGCTCATATTCGGGCCGTGGTGACTCGCGTTTACCCTGTTGTATACGCTTGTAAGACTGTTGATAAAAAGATAGGTAATGCAGAAGCGTTATTAATAATATTTTCTCGAAACGACCAACTGACATTCTTTGACTATTTTCGTTTTGTAGAATTTTATTCTGAGACCTCATACGAAAGGCTAAGAACCTCTAGTGAAAGGGAAAAAGAGAAAGAAATAGAAAAGTTGTACGGGGAAATTGAAGCGGAAATGAGGAAAACCAAAGCTGCAAAGGGCCCGCGATACCCTTTGTCGTGTTTAAATAAAGAGAACCTGGAGAAGATGAACGTTGAAGAATTGTTAGGAATTCTGGATAGTGGAGATGACTTCTGTGATATTCAGGTACTAAAAAAAATTTCACATGCACTGGCTAGTATTTAACGTCCCACCTGTTTTCACTTTTATCTACGTAGCTTCTCCTGTCTTCCCACAAACTCAAGGAACTGGAAGAGGCAAAAGTGAAGAAGCGTGAAGAAGACAACAGGGTGATTAGGACAGAGGTTGAAAGTCGTTTAAAATATTTGACTCATGGATTTTCGTCTATTACCCCTGTTTTAAAAGTAAGTTTTCTACCTGGATTTTATTTTCAGGCGTAGTTAGCTGAAGTTGGCATTATTTTCTGTTTCCTCGTGTTTTAGATACGGCTGATGGACATGAGCAGTAAATGCTCTTCAGATTTGCTATCTCGACGTGCTGTTTTATCTTTCTGGCGCCCAAGTGAAGATTTGTGCAATGGTTTCCAGGAGGGATCGGTTTATGATATTGCTTCCGTCACGCTAGGTCATACTATAGAGGACGAGCTGAGATTCAATTCTATGAGAGGAACTCAGGTGACGCCCGTGATCCATAGTCTTGCAGCAGAAAACTTTGTAAGGGTTGCCAGGAGATGCTACACAATAGCAGAGATATTAGACGAGCAGTTTTCTCCACCTTTCAATGAATTTGACTTCGTGGGTCTTGTTGTTCACATTGAAAAAGAGCCAAGTGAAAATGGAGGCCAAGTTATTTACTTTGCTGATGAATCGGAACATTTTATTGGTCTCAAGCTCTGGAAGAGCATTCAGGTATGATTACTCGAGGTTTTGGTTGAATTCTCATTATTTGTCTTAATTTTGGCACTTTCATTACGTTCCGTAGGAAGAAGGTCTGGAGAAGGTTCTTTGCGTTGGCTACTTTCTCAGCCTAATCAATGTTCAGTGGCGTCAATCAAGTAGAAAGCATGAAATTCCTTGGGGATTCTTCCAGGATACGACAAAGTTTGCCACCAGACCAAAGGAGTCGTATATGCGCATCCGTATAGATCAATTGCAGGAACTCGTTGCCGTAAGAAACTGCATTTTAGTTATTAGGTTCCACTTTATCTGCATGCAATTGGTGAAACAGTGAATTGGCGTGTTTAGGATGTGCCATTTTATGTGGATGAGTGCGCCACCCGCATTGAATCAGTTTTAAATGGTGACGTGGTTATCGACACTCCCAAGACACCACCGTTAACTCGGAGAATTCAGCCACCAGTCAAAGATGAAGTACCTCATAAGAAGTTGCAGTTTTCATGAATTTCAGTTTTGTACGAGTACGATGCCTAGTTGAAACCAAGTTCGTTCTGTTATTTTTACACGATTTTTTCAAGACGACACTTGACACGGTTAAGTGATAATAAAATTGTTTATTTTTAAAGTACTAAATGGTCATTTTAAATTTATTATGTCGGTCTCCATACCACCATACTAACAGAAGTAAATATTCAAGTGGAAAGGTACAGCGATAATAGGTGAAGTTCATAGCATTGGCAGCAGGTAAGAGACTAGAGTACCCCGGCTATATTGTGTAAGAAATCGTAGGGGCAAAGAATATTTCGGCTCTTGTGTACAGCAAATACGTTTCTGGCTTTGGCATCAGTATAATACGTCAAATTTCAACCGGTCACCTATCACGACTAACTAATTCGCTTTAGGAAATAGAACTCTAGAGGCTAACCTATTACGGGTGCCAGCTAGGCGCTAAACTAAAAGTATTTGTGTGATTGACAACCACACGAAACATTCGTAAGAACATTGCTGCCACTAACACTTACACTACATAAAAAAAGTCAACCAGGAGTTACAGCGACCCAGACACATGATAGAAAATGCATGCATGGCTGATCGTCGAGATTATGGTACGACTAAATGATTCAAAATATTTTACAGCACAATAAACCGATAACTACACAAAGTATCCAACGAAACTACTGAGCAAACTGGAAGTCGTAATATGCAAACAGAGATTCTTAACGGAAGAATAGCAAGTAGCTTAGATCTCCGCGCAGGGCGTGTAATATACAGTTTCATTTTCCTCATCAGAAAGGCTGAGAGCGGAAGTGAGATTGACGATTGGCGTGCTGAACTTCTCGTAGTTGGAGACCGGAGGAACATAAGAAGGCGAAGTCAAGGCAGTATTGACTGTCACGTCAAAATCCGGTGGTGGTGAAGATGTGTTCCTCAGCTTCTCATGCGAACTGGGCCTTATTTGGTGTCGAAACTGAAGTCGCCTCTTAGTGTTTTTCTCCAGACTCTTAGTTCTGGGATATTTTGGAGTAGAGGAGATTGTCGGCCTTTTATGTGACTCTGATGGTGTTATACACAGCGTATCGAAACTGTCGTCAGAAGTCTCGTAAATGGTGAATGGGCTTGCATGATTGCAAGGTTTTAACTTTCTCTTCTCCTCCCCCAAGTCATCTTTAGGAATCTCTTCGGCTTTCTTGACTTCCGGTTTTCGGGGCTGTCCATGAGTGGACTCGAGCACAACACGATGGTAATCCAAAGTTGGCTAAAATTAGAAGCTTGACGTTAGTTCTCAAGGTTATGAGTTCTTGCGTTACGTAACTAAATTCTGAAGAGGTTACCTTTGCGGGAGATTTATGCTCAGATTCATTACTCCTAATGGAATCGTGCTGAACATGAGGTTTGGTTTTTGCCATACTGCTTAACGTTGGCCGGAGGAAACCAAAACAACTGGTACCTTTACTATTATTACTGCTCATCTCTTTTTCACCCGGACCTTCTTCAATTACGTTCCCGACGACCGGTCTTGCCAAATTCCTGCCAGGAAATTTTTCACCACCAGGTCGCACAGGAATAACAGACTGTCTCGTTTGAGACTTGGCTGAAAACCTGCTAAAGAAAACAGTAAATATATTATTTGAATATATAAATTCGGATGCCAGAGCTGTCAATAAAATATTACATAAATTGTAATATTACTCTCCTGCCACACTCACCCTATAATGGTTGTCCGACGTGAATCTCCAGTGGTGACAGAAGCTCGCCCCTTAAACATTCTGGCTCACAACGTTCTTCATTAGTGAAGCACGAACCGAATTTCGAAATAAGTCTTCTTCAGTGACCGTAATCACATTCGCAAATTCCCTTGTGACCAACACTGTTTTCGTCACTGTCTCTACAGTTCTCCTCTCAAATGTAACCTCGGTTTGGACTCAAAATTTAGATGACACGTTACTGTGACACTTCGTGAACTTTAACACACTTTTCAAGTTTGATGAAGATAAATTTACTCACCTTGATGACAATCTGACATACGAACTACTTTGACGGTATTTAAGTTTAACACACCCTTTGCGACGTAATAAGTCGTCGTCACATATCCGTGAGAGTATGAAAGGCACACCTGGCCCTTAGGAGACCTACGTTGTTTATGTATTCATTCAAAGGTAGGAATAATGCGTGGAAAGTTCCATCCTGTGTTGCAGTGATTGCTCACCTGGGCTGGAAGTAAACAAGGGAAACAGGAATCAACTTGCCGAGCCAGTACTGTCTTCCCTCCACTTTTTGTCAATTTCCCGGCGGTCGTTTTGCATTGGACAACATTTACCAGCAGTTAGACCAATGAGCGCTGCGGAAAATTCTCCAGCAGATGGCTGCTATCAAATAGCGCCACATTTCGATTTACTCACATGGCCGAAGCACGATTTCGATTTCACGGCAAGGCACGGTGGCAGTCTACAAGGTGTTCATTATGAGAACGTGAACGTGTTAAGAAGAAGTTTTATTTGCAGCAGCTCTACAAGTTTTGGAACGAGGATTTGAGAAAATAGTTCAAAAAATTTGGCTATATCATTATATGAAATAATGGGCTCGGTCAATCCGGATATCGTTGATCCCGACGAATATAAATCTAGTAAGTTTGTTATGTTTTTCATTTTGGGCAATCAAGAGGTTGTGAACCACAGTTCACACTCAAAAATTACAGTGTTTTACTCTTTTATCTGTTCTATATAGTTCTTGATAAAACATCAAAATTAAACGAAAAAATTCAGAAACAGAAGAGAACAGCACCTAAGCCACAGCCTAAGGAGCAAGTGAAGCGAATAAAGTTGGCCGAAGACGTCAATGGCTTTAAAAAGGCAGGGAAACCGCAGAAGGGTTCAAAGGAAAATGGTAAGCAAATCAAGAAGGAAAAACCGATCGACGGAACCGTCAAGAAAGAACAAGGTGACAGTGAGAAATTCAAGCCTACAGTAATCAAACGTAAGTGTTAAAAATGTTTCAGAGCTCGTCATAAGAGGAGGGCCGAGGGCGAATAAATTTGCGTAACTATGATTTTGTCGGTTATGTAGAGGAAGGTGAAAAGACGAACTGGAAGGAGTTCAAGCTGGAGAAGAAACGATTAAAATTGCATCGTCAAAAGAAGAAACTTAAAGATGATGTTCAGTCTGTTATTGAGCTAGCGAAGCAGCTGTGGATCCAGTTGACACTGAAAACACAAACGAAAGCTAAGCAACATGAACTCGCGAGGCAATTGTTGGATACTATTAAGGGCAACATTTTGAAGGTATGGTTTCATTTTTACGATTTATTATCTAAAATGCGCTGAATTTAATATAATGTGTTATTGCCACAGTTCGCCTTGAAACATGATACTAGCAGGTTTTTGCAAGCTGTCATTTCAAAGGGAAATCCAGATGTTGTGGACGAAGTTTTCCAGGATTTGAAGTAAGTTACTACCGAATCAAGTTTTGCATATATTTTGTACGAATAATAAAAAACAAGTATTCACAATTACAGGGATCAAATTTTGGAGCTGTCTAAAGGGAAGTATTCGCACTGGTGTGTAGTACAGCTTTTAAAGCATGGAACAAAGGCGCATAGGCAGCATATAATTAAAAGTTTTGACGGGGCTGCTGTGAAGCTAATGAACTCCAGCACAGGTTGCAGAGTTCTCGAAGATGCATTTAATGATCATGCCACAGCCAAGGAAAGAGCAAGAATTTTGCAAGAGTTTTACTCTGTCGATTTTCGCTACGCAAAGGATGACAATCTTCGAACTCTGAAGGATGTGCTGGAACAAAAGCCTGAGAAGAAAACAGAGAACCTTAACAGAGTCAATGGCTTGATCAAGAAACTTGTTGCCAAGTAAACCCAATATCATGTATTGAATGTATTCATTCTTAGTGACAGATATGAATTATTCATTTTTGAAAACGTATCTTTGCGCAGGGGTCGTTGGAGACTGTATCTATTTCACACTTTGTTGTACGACTATTTGACTGTTGCCGAGAGTGATGAAAGGACAGAAATTTTGGAGACAGTACGAGAACATTTGGTTGAAATGATCCATACGAAGGAAGGGGCTCGTGTAGCTATGATTTCTCTTTGGGAGGGTGACAAGAAGGTATGAACGTAAATATTTGATCTGTCTTTGCATAATTTTTTAATAATATTGGTATGTTAATGTAGGTGCGAAAGCAAATTGTGAAGTCCTTCAAGGGTAAAGTGTTAGACGTATGCAAGGAAGCCCAAGGTCATCGCGTTCTACTGGCCCTGTTTGACTGTGTAGACGACACAGTTTTAGTTTCCAAGGTAACTAAGTGATATCGCTTACAGGACAAAAGATTTCGAGTAGATTAAAAAGAAGTGCCTCACTTTTTTAGGTTATTTTACAAGAAATATTGTCTAATCTGGATGATGTGATGGCGTCAGACAGTGGCCGTAAAGTCATCCTATACATTTTCGCGCATCGCGAGAAAAGATTTTTTGATCCGGATACAATTGAATACCTGTCTCGGGGAGATGAGAACCCTCACACGTAAGCTTGAATTCAATTGCTGTGATGTCACCCATTGAGATAGTATTCCTCATGTTATTAATGACTGACTGCTTAATATTTCAGGAAGAAGAGCATAACCGACATTCATAATGAGCTTCAAGGTGCTGTAGTCCCAGCGTTGACGGATCATCTCGCTGATAATGTTGCTAAATATTTCAAGGATAATAGTTTAGTATTTTTTTACGAAACTGTCATCAATCACATGCCAGGTAATTCCGAAGTATCCTGTATTCTGTCGCACAAGTGATTCTCATGATCTTCTTCCATGATTTTCCAGCCCGTGCAAAAATATTCCGCAGTATAGCCGCATACGTTGTAGAGCAAGATTGGGATGAATTGGCGAAAGTGAGATCAGCATGGAAATGCATAGCCCATCTTGCGGCTAGTGTCCGGGAAGATCCCGCTGACCCAGACGGTGAGAAATAGTGAACTTTTTCTTACTTTACTCCTGAAATGTAGGACTTCATGTCAATGACTGTATGTTTAATTTATTGCAGAGTCGCTGTGTTTGCTTCTTCTGAAGGAAATCCCAAGCTCATCCATAGCAAAAATTGCGAGCAACTTTGAAGGAAAATCTTTACTTTGCTCGTAAGTTTTTATGGAAGCTAAATTGCTAAAAATGTTTCATGTGAATTTCGCCCAGTTACATGATAATTTCTGAACCTTTACATTTTTCAGGTTGACTCTGTCCTTCAATGAATACTTTGCGAAGGAGAAGAAAACCGAAACATACGGTGAAATTCTGAAAGTTATGAAGAAAGCTGCATTCAAAGATGGGGCTGAAGTTGTGCGCAAATGGATATCTGCAGTAAGCAAGGACAGAGAGAAAGTTGACGACGAGCTAAAACGGTTTAATAAGATCATAAAGGCATAGAGTGGACAGGAGACAACCGACGGAGTGCCGCGTCGTTTCGGACAGAATCAAGCCCTCGCCTGTCATGTTTTTTTGTTTATATTCTTAGTTATTATTTTGGTCCAATAAACCGAAATCATACTCTTGATTTCCTAACACGATGATTTTGTTTCAATTTACGGAAAACATTTTATTTCGTTCCAAATTCATCGAAAGAATGTAAAATAATATCTGACAATAGAGAATACCCAATTAGAGGCTATTATGGCTCAAGGTAATTATCAGGTAAGCAAGTTTGACCACAACCACTACAACTGTGAGTCTGAAAACATTATACCAAGAAAAACAGCATTCAGGAATTTGTAGCATCAAGCAGTTAAAACTGCATTATTTGTTACAACGGATGTTTAGTAGTGAATTCAAGCGCTCTCAAAGAATTCCTTGCTTTCTTTCAGGTTAGGCTTGATGGTCTTGGAACCGGGCTTCCATCCAGCAGGGCAAACTGAAACATGATTGAAAATGTACTTAGCAAATTCAGCTTACAATGACAAGCTGCAGCAAGGCCTAATATCCGTCTTTCGCTTACCTTCACCATGTTTGTCAGTGAACTGGAAAGCCTGGACGAGACGGAGAGTCTCTTCAACTGACCGACCGACTGGAAGATCGTTGATGGTGATCTGTCTCAGGTTCTGTTTGTCGTCAATGATGAACAAGCCACGGAAGGCGATTCCTTCATCCTCCTAGAAAAGCCCGAGTAAGTCATTATACACGTACGTCACGTGAACAAACAGTACTCGGCGTCAGTATTATCGCACTGATTTCCATAGCTGAATAAACTTACCTTGAGTACTCCGTAATCACGTGCAATCTTGCAGTTCTTGTCAGCCAACAATGGAATATTCATCTCACCGAGACCACCCTGTTTGCGTGGCAAGTTGACCCTAAAAAACATCGCATGGTGAAAATTTTTCATCATATTGACAAAAACATATCGATTGAACTTGTTCGAACGTAGTCACTTCGTCGTACCAGGCAAAATGAGAGAAATGTGAGTCCGTGGAAGCCGCAATGACTTCAGTGTTGATTTTACGGAACTCTTCCGCAGCGTCTGAGAATGCGATGATTTCGGTTGGGCATACGAAAGTACTGAAGGAAAATATCACTACTTTAGATTTCCCTTTTATGATTCTTGGTACTATCATTTCAAGTTAACTTACAAGTCCAAAGGATAGAAGAACAGGACAACATATTTGCCCTTGTAGTCGCTCAGACTGATATCTTTGAACTGACCATCGACCAAAGCGGTAGCCTTGAACTGGGGAGCTGGTTTTTGGATTTGGAGAGAGCCGATGGAAGCCATTTCGTCTTCTTCAGTTAAACCTGCAAGTTATAGCAATAAATTCGATAGCAATTAGGTGCTTGCACAACGTTCCGTCATCATCATCCCTGAAAGCCTCACTAAATTTATTGATTATTAGTTAAATAGGTGAATAAAAATCAATATGATCCTTCCGTGCGGTAAGTAAGCGGCAGTGCCAGGAAAAACAGAAAGTAAGTGTGATGACATATACATACGATGGTGACACCGGCAAAAATCAATAGTCTTACTTTTAACAAGCTTGCTGTAGAAGCTGACGCTGTTGTCGGACATGCAAACACACTCATTTAAATAATGAGGTCGAAATTGAAGTAAGCCGCAGCGTGCGGACTTCAGGTAATGATGAGATCGGTGATGTCAATGAGGTACTATTCTGGCACCTGAACCCTCCTACGTAAAGAGGTGGTTTAGAAGCGCTTTTGAATAACCATAAAATGTGCACGTGCCACTAGAGCATTAATTCCCAACGATAAAAACTTCTCAGGTACACTGCGCCAGGACGGATTAAAAATGCAATGTTGTGTTTTATAATTTCTTCTGATGCTGGCACCTGTCGACCACACAGTGACGTAGAAAACTAGGCTATAATTTAGGCACTATCGCTGCTTCTAGCTGACCTAGGACCCTTCCTACCAGGTAGCATATTCAGACTGTTTATGATCCTATTCATCGCTGCATTATGAACATCTGGTGGAATCAACGGAGTAGAAGATGTATTAATAGTTGTTGTGTTATTTAAAATGCTACTGCGACGGCGGTCACGATTTTTCAAAGTATTATTTGCGGGCTCATCCGGCACATTCAATCCTGTAGTGACAATCACATCACTCTCCACATCAACTTCAGCTATCTCTGTAGTGGTCGCGGTTTTCACTGTTTCCGAATCTTCTAATTTAAATGATGCTGGACGCACTAATTGGTTACCTCCACCACCAAGAGCAATTAAAAGCTCCCTAGGCTGATGACTAAATGTGTTCATAAACATGAAAAGGACTGAACCCATAGCTTTACTTGTTGAGTGACCGCTTCGTACTGAAGAATCCTCTTGAGCACCTGATTTGTCTGCTGCCGCTGGGATATTACTGGAAGATTCAAGCCGGAAATTCTCTACACCTCCTGGTACTGCGGGTGGACCACTACCACTGGTAACAATAACTGCCGCACCTAATGTCTTCGTATGACCGTTACTTTGACTTCCGGTTTTATGAGTCACGTCCTGTGATCCTGGAAAGGATTGCTGCTGCTGAGAGATGGTAAATGCCTTTGAAGGATCTCCCCAGGCACCACCATAACCATTATTAGCGGACCCATTATTGATAACCAAGTTGTCAACGTTAGGATTTTTGCAGCAACCATTTGCAGATCCCATCGTTGAGCTTCTTTCCTAGCTCTACACTTCCACTAACGAATCACAGAATCAATTGGCACCTGTTCCATAAGGAATCCCACTGTTCACTATCAGAGACTAATCTCTTCGAATTAAGCTTGATAAAGAGCTCTACCTAATCAACACCCGCAACCTTGTCGCTCTTCAATCTTTCATCAGCTTCCACGGACAAGACAGGTATACGTAAGTTATATGGTATGTTGGAACTGCTTATGCCGACAAAGCTTTAAATGGACAACCGCTCAAGTGACAATAAATACTTCTACTGTTGTCAGGGGAAAACAGTCCCAATCGTAAGCCCCATTCTCCTTCGAATCCAGATAGCTCCAATCATGCTGACCAACTATAACCAAAAAGTATGCACGAGCAGTACGTGACCGACCGAATTACAACTAAGTTAACCCGTATGGATGGATGGCTTCCTGCTCCACAGTCAATACTTTCAGCTCCATCACCTACTTTCTCCGTTGGGTTACTTAAACGCTCCGCATATATACTTCACTATTCAATTTTTATTGAACTGTCTCCATAAGCCTTGTCTCCTCCCTTCTGCGTATGACTCGAGCACATACGTGTCCAGCCAGTGGTAGCGAGAACAGTAATTCAAATCAATCGATTTACACGATGTTTTCATGAAGTAACATCCAATACGGAATATTCATGTAAAGGGACACTCCTCACAAATGATTCCACGTCAAAAATCCCTTCAGTTGTCAACGGACTTTCCCCACTTTTGATTCTTCCCTATACGTCGCCCACTACTGCTGATTTGTTTGACCATCAAGGTCAACATGTTAACAATATCGCATGAGCTGCTGAGCCCAAAATACACGTGAAATGCCCAAATATAACTCAAGGTCTTGCGTAAGCCATCCTGTGCAATTTACCGTCATGTGCAGGTATTTAATACCTCTACCTACACTCTATAGATAGCTATGACTAGATAACATCGTAATAAATCTACGAACAAGTAACCAAAATCCCCTGTAAATTCTTTGTGTCTAAATAACAGTGGTAATTCACCTAATACCATCCATAATTCTTTGTTCAGAGTGCAGACTCTGCCACTGCATGGGTACTGGTTTCGATTTCCATCAAATTTATGTTATTTCAAAGTTCATTTATTACGCCAGGTCACTTGTAACGTGGCACCAGGTGGGTGAGAGGCATAGATAACTGCTTGAATGAAGGCATCAGGTGGTCCAGTTCTCTTAGCCACATTTAACTACCGGAGAATAAATCCAATAACGGATACGGATGGAGTAGTATGTAAATACATTCCTCGTGCCGTGTTAGAGGATAAGATAATTAATAATTTGGGACATAATGGAACGTGGACAAGATATGACCATGTAATATTCCAATATTCGTGTATCTTCATTTGTGTTCCCCGTCCGTCTGTCTACACCACACAGCTAATAAAAGTGAAAACAGGTACTTACGCCTTCCTACTGATAAAAAAAATTAACATGAGAAGCCCAGAACAAACCGATACAACACTTCAGTAACGGAAAATCTTAAACATCGGGAATACCCAATTTAAAGAGTAGGAAGCATAAAAGACCAAACAGGGGAAGTTCCATGGAAACGACAGGCCCATGCTCAGCTATAGCTTCCAGATTTCCAGACCAAAACAAAGGCCATTGATTTTTCCATAAAATGATGTGGCATCACAATGAGAAGTTTTCGGTGAGGAAAATCTCACTACAACTATACTTGAAAATGTACACGTGTGTCTTCCTTGCCAATAATAATTCCAATCTCTCCCAACACATCAATAAAATTGCAAACGAAGGATGTGGTTCGCTGTGATAGTGGTACGTATCTGTAGCAGGCACATTAGTATTTTGAAGTGAATAATAGCGTTAACTTGCTATAATCCAAGACATCCTCAGCATACAATTGACTTTTGGCTTAAGGAATTTTATGAACGATATTACGATACATGAGTGTAAGGATTCTAGTACGTTTCTTGTCAGAAATATGACAAACGAGCAATAACAAACTATATTTGCCTACGTATTTATGACTGTCATGAGGGAGTTGACAGAGTCAATATTCAAAGCCATATTTCGAAGTCGACTTAATGCAGGTGATCAGATGAATGATTCTTGGTAAACGTTTACACAGTAATTACCACTGAGCCGGAGCACGATTCAAGTTGATACCACTGATTTTGCATATCAACATTAATTATTACGCGCCTGTTATTTGCAGAAATTCATTTCGCATCCATGTGGGTGACTCAATTGGGATATAATGAACGACCCTGGGCAAAAACATAAGAAACGTTTCCATTCTACGAATTTATAGCATGTGCCCGATCACATGAGGCTGTTTTTGCCAACGGACCCATTTCACTTGGTCACGTATCATCTCCCTTTAGGCAACAAAGCTGCACTCTAAAAAGCAAACGGAATCATCCTGAAACAATGGCGTTATGTATGTGAATCATCATATTATACTATTGTATAAAATGCATTGCGTCAGCAAAAATCATGTTGCGTAATCATCAACTATATAGCCGGAACACGAAAAGTTCACACGTATAAGCAATGTGATGTATCTGACCAGGCGGCTATTGTACATGGTTCAAAAGTGAACTTTGCAACCAAAGTTAATACATAACCAAACTGATTACTTGTCCAGCTAACAGTCCACCAGGAAGAAATATTTCAATCTTACTCTCAGACCTTATATTCATTCTCTATCGCTAAGATAAACTGGTGACATTATCATCAACTCTTGTCTACTTACTGCAGACTTGTTCCGATTACGTAACAAACAATATAACAGCAACACATGATGATGATGGAAAGCTAATGGAAAAAAATCCAGCCACAATTCCCCTCACGGTCAGAGTATGACAGGCATAAAAACTTCACACAAAGAACAAGTATATGGGCGCCATTGAATCATTACATGCCTCTCCAGTTCTGTATTCTCATGTAATTTGCACTGACCAGGACAAAGTGTACAAGGAAAATGCAAAGCAAATCTACCGGCTTCCGATGTATTCGCAATACAAATAGAAAGCCACATAAACACTGATTGACTTCAAAAACATGCCCTCTAACATACCATGATTGCGGAAATTGCACCTGAACAAATACTCTGAAGGAAATTACAACCGAACACCGGCCAGATATAATGAATATTAACCCACAAACAAGCAAAATCTCGTAGGCGGTAATGCCGCGGCTCATACGTAATAGCAAGTGACGAATTAATTTATGTAAGAACGATGAGATAGGGTTAATGCCGGCTATACGAAACACCCTCTCTGTTAGGCGCAATTAAAACAAAAGTTCTGACTGACAATTGAAACTATCAATCGGAGGCCAGTTCTTCATCAGTTATTATTAACAAAATTGGTCCCTTTACTATATTGCAAAGTTACGAACACAAAGACATGCAATGTTTTCCAGAATATTCACCCAGCAACTAAAAGCTTAAGTATAGTATACGTAACAGTGGTTAAAGCAAAAGTTTCAAGGCCACCGTTTCCTTCTACTAAATTCTAGCCGCACGCACGACGATGGCCAAAATGTGACAAACAACGATGGACATGAAATATTAATGAGAAATTCAATAACTTACTTGAGATGTACGGACGAATCTGTTAAAACTTTTAGAAAGAAGTAGTAATCGAAGGGGTAAAACTTCAAAATAAAAGTTCCAAGTCGACCTAGGAGCTCAGAGTGCACGACACCAACGCAAGGAGTGGAATGCCGAGTGAAACTGCAGTGCGCTTATTCATTCACAGCGAACTCTGAGGAACCGGCTCTCTCGTTGCAGCCGTATAATACAAATGCTTCACTA